>CABFPE010000345.1:743418-773822 GCA_900660155.1 Hofstenia miamia | reverse complement strand
GAGGCGGTAATAACGAATCAAGACGCCTTCAGACCACACATCAGGATTAATGAGTGCACGATGAGACTCTTGATCGCAGACAACATGGAAGGATACAAATGGAGAGTCAGGACGTGGAGGAATGGAAATGACATCATCAAATTGTAGAGAGGAAGAACGAAGGTGGTCAGCAACAACTGAGGCGGACACAGAGGCAGCAAAACGGCCAACATAGATATGAGCTTTGCGGGGAGGCGGCGGAAGTGAACTAATAGGAACAGCAGTGAGACGGCAGGAAGCACTAGAACCAAAAACTGGACGAGGACGATTACGGTTAGTTGATGAAGGGATAGACTGCTTGGGAGGATGCGGTAGAGCAGAAGGAGAAGCAAGCGCGGGTGTGAAAGTCGGAGCAGGATGACTGGGGAGAGATGAGACAGAACGTGAGTCAGCAGCACTGTAGGAGAACATTTGGGATTGTAGTGAGTTAAAATCAGAGGCAAGCTTTGTAAGGGACTCAGATAATGATGATATGACGCCAGGGCCATCATTGGAGGACGGAGTCGAGGTAGAAAGAGCAGTGACCGCTTGGCGCAACAACGAAATGATGGCGTCTTTCTTCAGACCACCAACAGCGGAAGCAAACTGGGCATCGCTCAAATTTTTGAGGTCGGACAGCGAAATTGGAGGCATAGCTGAAATCTAATTAATCTGTGTAATAACAATAAAAAAAAATTAAAATCGATATTGTAAAAACAATAAGTGAACTGTTAAACTAGTTATTCATGATTTTGTTCTTTATGAAAAACGTTTTAACAGAGATGAAATAATAAACATATATCGCGGGTTAATGACGCAAAGTTGTTGCTTTATATCGATTTCTTAATTTTTTTTTGTATTTTATTGCATTTCTCATGGTTGTTAGATTATATTAATTGTTATTTTTTCTGCGTGCACCCTATTGTCTACCTTCGCCATATTTAAAATATGGTTTTTAATCGTATTAAACAGCAAATGCTAACCGTTTTATCCGCCTAAAAGTTTGCAGAGCATTTGATATATGGATGTCTTTAGTTTAATTTGAAAAATATATCCGTTTGCACTTTTGCCGGCCTAAATGTATGCAAAGGTTTAGAATCAATGATAGAACAATATAAATTAACATGTAGAATAATTAATGTGAGAAACTTTTCAATTCCCCAAATAAAAAAACGTTATTTGTAAAATTAAGTAACTATCAATAAAATTTGGGAATTTTTAAGCGCCTCCCTCCAATTCCAAGTATTCAGTGGCGTAGGCAGGGGGGGGGGACATGGTGAAATGTCCGCCACCCCCCCATCGTTTTTCCAAATTTGATTTTGACTGGATAAATCAAAAAATTGTTCGTAAAAAAATGAAAAATTTAAAATCTAGGATTGNATTCAGTGGCGTAGGCAGGGGGGGGGGACATGGTGAAATGTCCGCCACCCCCCCCCATCGTTTTTCCAAATTTGATTTTGACTGGATAAATCAAAAAATTGTTCGTAAAAAAATGAAAAATTTAAAATCTAGGATTGTGAAATGCATTTTTTAGGGTCATTAGGTAATGACGAAGACGTCCCCCCTTCGGAAAATCCTGCGTACGCTCCTGCAAGCATTGTCAAGGTATTCCAATACCCATATGAACCCTGCTTCGAAAAATTTTCGGCGATTTGAACAAATCTATTTTATTACAATTATGAAAACTAAAATACTAAAACAACAAAATAAAAAAGACCAAAGCAAATCTAAATTCACATGCATGATGATGGAATATAGAAATTAAAATCTTAGAAAAATTATCAAAAAGTCAACTCGCCAAAATTAATTTGGTACCAATTCGTTTGGTAAAGTATTTAGCCAATATTTTGGAAATACAATTCAGAGTTTTCGAGTCGAAATTCGAGGTACTCGGTCCAACTTCGAGTTATTGATTTTCGAGTTGAAGTTTTGAAAAAAAATTTCGAGTTTGATAGTGTTTTTTTCTAATTCCGTGTTTTATTAGAGAAAAATATAATTTATTTTACAATTTTTACAAGTTCTGTAAGCTAAAATAATAATTATTTTCAACTAATAAAAAATTGAAATTTATATATTTCAATTTTTTTTTTATGGCATTTTCAAATGGATTTTGAATTTGTTTGGGTTTGGGTTTTAATGATTTCTATTCCAAATTTTTCAAATTGAGTTTTACATGCTCATTTGAGCATAAATTTTAGGAATTACAAAAATACTTAAACTCAAACTTGAGACAAAAAAGTCAAACTCAAACTGAATAACTTGAACTGAATTTGAAAACCCTGTTTTAATATCACTTCCCCACAATATTATTTCCAGTAAGCCTGATGTCACAAAATATTAAAACTGTTACAGACATGAATTAAGTGAAATTGTAATTATATATTTGAATAAATAAATGTAGTAACTTGTAACATATCTCAAAATAAATCAGTTGAATTTCATTCCTTAAGAAGTTTAGATTTTTAGGACAAATTTTTCCTTCATGCTTTCCTAGACTTTGAAAATTTTCATTACAAATGCAAATTATTTCATGGCTTCTAAAAGTCTTACCATTAAACTCTATCACTTTCATTAGGTTATGTTTTATTAATTAGATTGCCTGTAAGCACATGATGAAACTTTCCAGATAGATAGTTTCACAATGCTGCTTGCATCATATATGGTTTTTACAGGACTGTAGGCCTTATAGGGTTTCCATATATAATATTATACAGTCTAATCCAGCTCAATAGATGTTGATCAGTTGGCTGTGCTGCTGCTGATATTTTTGGGGCTGTGCCACCAATAGTAATCAGCTGACACTCAAAACTAACATGTGCATTTATTTCAAAGCCTCTTTGTAAATATTATTAATGCTTATACTTGAAACAACCTATTTTTTCTGAAAACTTAATAATGGCCAATATAGCTCCTGTTTATAAAAAAGAGATCCTGAAAGCTGTGTAAATTATTGATCAATTTCTTTTACATCAGAAATTAGTAAGATTTTTAGTGTTTTTTAGCTAACCAAATTAATGAGCACCTAACTAAATTTAATCTGTATCAATATGGCTTTTCCAAAAGCTACTGAAAATGAAGAAAAAGTGCTGATAATAACAAATATACTTCAATTGCATTTCTTTCAAAAGTTTTCATTCTATTAACCATGATATTTTACTAGGAAAACTTAAACAATTACAATTTTCTACTCAAAGCTTGGCTCTTTTATCTAGATATTTAAGTAATCAAAGCAATGTGTTAAACTTAATGAAACTTATTCAAATTGGATTGAAATCAAATGAAGTTTTCCACTGGGAACAATTTTAAGACCATTATTTTTTAACATATATGTTAATGAGTTAAGTAATTACAGTAATTGTCATGTTATTCAATATGCTGATGACAACATTGTGGCTAAAGACATTCAACATTTTTTCATTCTTCATTTTATTTCAATTTCAATATTATTTCAACTGTAATTTGACAAGACAACAACAGTGGTATATATATTTTAGTTCAAATTTCTGCTAAATGATAGTGGAGTACAATTAGAGCAGAAGACCACATTTGTACAAGTCAGCTATTTGTTCATATTTTTCATTGGTATGCTTTGTTTATGAATACTAGTTTAGTTTTGTATATATATATATGTATAATATATATATATATATATATATATATATGAGTGATTTGTTCATTTATATTCTTTTTCAATTTAGTCTCAGTAAATTTGTTTTTACATTTTATTTTTGACTTACTATTTTATTAAATTATGTGTTTCTAAATTTCAACTGCATAGATAAAGGACGCCCAGATGTGGCACAACTTGGCTGGTTTGCTTTGCTTAAACTGTTGTACTGCTTTGCATTCATAATGAAAATTGTTATTATTGCTTTATCCAAAATTGCATGCAATGAGAAACACACTGAGTTTAGGTTATTTAACTAGGCAAATAGGTTCACTCCTTGCAACAAAGAATTAGTGCTTTTTTATTCTTTATCTTAATTAGGGTTCTAATCTTATATAACTCTTTCTTAAAGGTTATCTCTATCAGGTCAGCCATGTGTGGCCACTCTTCCCTAAAATGCTTTCCTTTTTAATTTTAACTTTTATTGAGATAAGGTATAATAGCAGGAAGAGTTGTTAATTCTGTAGCATTGGTATGTCCATGCATCAACTCAAAACCCTCAATAAGCTAGGATAGTAGAATAGTTAGCTGATTTCATACCAATGTTATCTTATCCTAATAGATTGGTTAATAATAAAATCAAAATAATTGAAGATAATTGTACTCAATTATTTCACTACTTTGTCTCATTAATTTTGCTTTTTAATTTTACTAAAGCTAAATTTTGCATTATAGAATCAAAAGCTAATTAAAAAAATTGTTCTCAGCACAAGTTATATTTTAATGACACCCATATAATCAAGTGAACAATTTTGAATACTTGTTTTAAATTTGATTCATTACTTACTTTTCAAAAGCAATTAAATATCATCATTAAAAGAATGGCTACTTCAATTAAAGCACTCAACAATATATCTCAACAGCTACCTAGAAAAGCTAAAATATAATTGATAAATGCTATAGTCTTAAGTCATTTTTATTATGGCAATGTACTTTATGTGGATGTGCATGAAAATTTCCTTAAGAAAATTAATATGAAAGTGTAAATGGTCAATGAAGCTTGTAATGAAGAAATATTCTGTTATTCATAATACTGAATACAAAACATTGAGTAAAATTTTCATAAATCTTCAATGCCAAGTATCAAGAGATATTTCTATAATTCTAGAAAGGAAATAATTGAACTTAAATTGAGGGCTTTTAAATTTTATAATCCAGATTATTCAACTAACAGAAATTCAAATGACATACTCCAAAATGCATTACATTATATTGTAGTGGTATTTGTTGTACATTTTTGATGCTTTCAGAGTTACTATTAGTATATAATATATTGCTAATATAACCTCTGGAATGGAAAATGTATTTCTAAATTTTAAAAATTATAATGATTTGAGCTTACAATAATTATTACATGTAGAAAGAATGGAAAAAGCAAGTATGAAAGTGTTTCATTCTTTTCAAAAAAATAATTATTTATAAATTTGTAATATAAAAAGACTTGTTTATTGCTATATAACAATAAAGAATCACACAAATTTTTGACAGGTCAAAGATTGAAGGCAACAAGTTTTGGTTTCAAATACATCTACATGTAAAATAACAAGGTATGTTGATATATAATTGCTTGATAACCTATACATATTATAATATTTCACATTTAATCAAGCATGTTTTTTAAATTTCTGCTTAAACTAAATTATATGTATCAATTTTTGTTACATTGAATATTTTGTTTAATCATATGCAATATAAATTTCTATTTTTATAACTATCAACTTGTGCATGTATTACACTTAATTTTATTTCACACTCTACTGTTGTTAATTGTTATTAATCACCCCTCCATTCATGTTTTAGTTGACACTTGAATCTTTCATACTAGTGTGTGTGTTTTTACAATTATTGCATTAAGAAGCTGTTAATTTTATCATGGAAATCAAAAAGAGATGTATTCTCCTTGAGAAATGCTGAGTCAACCCATCATACATTGCATTGTTAACTAATTATCTTAACATGCCAAAGATAAAAGGCATTAATGGGTTTTGGAGTAGTGAATGCCTGTATGTTTTTCATTTCAATGTTAAATTTGTGACTAACCTATTCTCTTCTTCAATGCTACTTAAACATTAGAGCAAACTTGGCTAATGATTTCAAAATGGATTTCCACAGAGAATAACAAGGTATGTGATATACTCTTTGTTTGTAATTGAATTAATATGTTGTATGCTTTTATGTGTTTTACATTATAGTATTTTACTTTCCATCATACACATTTTTGGTATAAATGAATTTAACTAATTATGTATTTAATTATTTCATGGGAGTATGCACAACCCTCTGTTTTTCTACAATTACTGTATAACTGGAATTAATAAATTTTTTAGCAGATGGAACGCAAAAGAGATGTATTTGCCTTGAGAATTGCTGAGTCAGCATTAAACTGTGTAATGATTTTGATGTGTGGGCTATTGTGGCTTTTTGGATGCATCAAGTCTCTGCCTCAAGGGGACTTTAACAATAACAAAGCAAATTGGGCTAATGATTTTAAAAATTCATCTCCAAAAAGAATAACTGGGTATGTTATATACATTTTGCTTTTAAACAATTTTATATGCAGTATGTTTTATGCATCTATATAGATTTTTTGTATTATCTCTTTACATTGTACATGTTTTTACTATAAACAATTATATATGTGGTATTGTTTTATACATCTATATGCATTTTTTGTATTGTCTATATGTCCATCATATATGCCTTGTTTTAAACAATTATATATGTGGTGTTGCTATATTCACTTATATACCTTGATGTAATATTTCACTTTCCATCATACACTCTTCCTTTATGCTTTATTGGTTTATTCACCTATATTCATAGATGTATTATTGCTTTACATCATACACATTTTTGCTATAAATAAGAGTATATGTGTTTTTGGTTTATGGGTCTATTTACATTTTAGTATTTCTCTTTCCAACATACACATTTTTGGTATAAACAATGTTATGCATTATTGATTTATTCAACAATATTTGTTGATGTATTATCTCTTTCCAATGAACATGTTTTTTTGCTTTAAACAATTTTAAATGTGGTATTGTTCTATTCACTTATATATGTTGATGTAATATTTAACTTTTCCCCAAACACATTTTTTCTTTTAACTAAGTTTATATGCAGTATTATTTTATCAAGTATTTTGTTTAATTTCTTTAACTTGCAATTGACTGAATAGAATTATTTATATGTAAAAATTTTTAACTAACATCTAAATTACAAATATTGAATTATTATTTTCACTCAAATTGTTTTTATTTAATTCCTATTGACTGTGTGAAAATATTTATACATAATAATTTGTAACTAACAACTAAATTAGGAATGTTGAATTATAAGAATTCAAATTTTTCTTAGGGATTACCATGCACCTGTATTTTTTTGCATGTGAATAATACATTACTTACAAAAATTTATACATTTAGAATGGCAAATGCATCATGGGGTTGACAAACTTAAAAATTGAAAATCATATCTATCAACGGAAAAAAATGACATCAAATATGAATAATGAATTTGTAAAGTATTCACACATTAAAGTTACAAAAGCTGAAAACCCATGTAATGTATGCAGCCATGTAAAACCCTGTAAACCAAAATAAAGATGAAAAAACATGCAAAAGTCAACAATGCAGTGGAAGTGAAAAACTTGCAAAGTTGAGAAAAGATGTAACAGTCTACACCCATGTACAACCTGAAAAATCACATGCAAAACCAACAAAAGATGTAGCAGTCTACAATGTGTACAGTCATGAAAAATCTGTATCACCCAAAAAGCAGAGAGAAGTTCAGCATCTAAAAACTAATATATAATTATATTGTATATTGAAATTCAAATGTGTGTATAAATTATATTAATAACATTTTTTAGGAGGTGAAATTATGTCTTTATGCATAAAACCATGTTTTGATTTAATTTGTAAGTATGTATTTCATACATCTGTATTGCTAAGACACTTTTATGCAAATAGCCCAGTTTACTTTTTCAAAAATGTAGGTTGTTTTTATTTATTCCATTCCCTGATTCTAACCATAACCCAAAATAAAAACGGCATCACTTAATTTGTTCCAACGTAAAATGTTCCAAAATGTCCCTTTAATGTACATTTATAGACATTTCATATTAAAGCAAAATTAACCAATGTGATAAATTAGATATTGAATTGAAGATTCTGAGAATAGGATTAATTTAGCATTAAATTTCAGTTTGATAATAAATTTGTTAGAGCTTTCGTGAACCATTGTGTTATTGCTGTTTAGTAATCTATACTGTTTGTATTAATAACCTTGAAATAGATTGTAACTTAAATAGCATCTTCGTTAACTTCCATTATTGATAAATAGTCTTTTAGTAGTAGTTGCGGTTTTCTTTGTATTGTCAATATTAATGCGAATTTTAATTTTTGGTATTTATTTATTTACTTGAAGATTCGTAGTGTGAATAACACAGCCATACTTATGTATGGAAATAGTAGGTCAAACTCCTACCAAATCTCCGAAAACATTAAATGATTCAGATGTTACAAACACTGTAAATATATTTTTATAGTTACTGTTTGTTCACATTACATGTAAGATAAAATTATTGAAATTTATATTAGCAAATATAGCAAAATTATGTTATAGACAATATTGGTTTACTAGCGCAATTTTCGTGTTTTTCAATATTTATCCAATAATTTTTAACTGAACAAATCTACCTTATTCATAGTTGAGATTAAATATTTCGAATACCGCAAACTGTTGTGTGATATTAATATTCGTTTGCGATCTACATGCTATTTTATCAATAAACTGTCAATTAACATAAAATTTACCTTTTAATGTTGAAATACAATTAAGTCCGAGCATACGTCAATGAAAAACCATATAAGGTTCTTCAAGGATACACACTAGGATGGATGCATTTCCTCTCGTCAGTTTGTAATCAATTACGATACTCTACAAGACATACTTTAAGTAGTAGTGCTCATTCATAAACAGAAAACTTGAATTCGATTCCATAATAAAACAATTAGAAGATAACCGCTGAAATTAAAATGAATAACTATGAAATGTAGCTTTTCAGTGCATTACAAATTAATTTTCTTTCATTGATTTTTATTTTCGATCGCTAACATTGTAAATCTAAATCAGCTAACTGAGAACTTTCGTTAAATTAGCAGTAGCAACTCTCAAATCGATTTTTCTCGATCTCAATTCCAAAACCAATTTTCTCAGAAACGTCATTATCTAATCGATCACAGATATTAATTTTGCATTATTATAAAATGTCCAAAAATTTACATTAAAGGGACAAATTGGAACATTTTACGTTGGAACAAATTATAGCGCACCGAATTTTTTACAATGAAATAGTGTAATTTGAAAACAAAACGTAACCTTTTGTATGTAATGTTTTTGAATTCCCTTTTGTATTGGAATATTATCAAACAAATTAAACACATGGAAATTTTTACAAATGGAAAAATATAGGCATATTTGAAAAAACAATATATAGTCTTTTACATGTAATGTTAGAAAATGTGTTAAGCATTGTATATTGACCCTGTAAACAGTTGAAATGCATTGGAAATTAGTCATCAAAACATAGTGAGATAGTATGTATGTGTAAAAAAACATGTAAACTAAATAACATATGACGTCAAAACTCTGTCAAAAATGTTTCTTGTCATTAACTATATCACTTTGCCAAAATCCTGGAAACCAAAAATATAAATTTGGTCAAAAAATTAATTTGTTCAACTTAACTTGTCAAAAGTATTTCATTACTAGATATTGTCCAATAGAATCACTTCATTTTCACATGGCAAATAGTCACAGGTAGAGTGTCCCATCTCAGGGTGTCCCATTGGGACGCACTGCAATCTCCCCATCCTTAACTACTATTAGCTCTAAGCATTTACAAAAATACCTAATTGTAAGTTCACAATCTACCTCTTGCAACCTAGTCATTCGTTTTACTGTGATTTAAAGAGAGATGATTATAACAGAGTCAATTTTATAGAATACCAAGAGTATATTGCAGAATATTACTTTGTATATTTTGGTCAGGTGAATTCACTGGAATATTTGTATCATCAGCAAAGATGTAAACAGATGCCTTTAAAAAATTAGGCAGATCATTTATATACATTATGAGGAACCAAATTTGCCTTGTAGAAAATCATATGTTATCTTTCTTAGCTCTAAATGAGTTGAATCTAATGAAACAAATTCAAACTGATTGCTCAGATAATTTTCACATAAATTAGAAGTATGCCCTTTAATACTATATATATATATGATTTAATTAAAAAAAAATGTATGATCTATTATATCAAGCACTTTTCTTAAGTCAATTAATATACAAGCACAGTATAAATAATTATCTTTGAATCTTCTAATATTTTCAATTATTTTCATTAAAGATAAATATGTCATGTTCTATTATATAAATACTAATTTGTTTTTGTGTCATAAAATTGGCAAATAATATATATATATATATATATATATTTGTGCCAGCTTTTCAATGCTTATAAAGCATTTTACAGATTCATAGTTAAAGATAACACAGCCAATTTTAATTTGGAAGATTACAGATTTGAATACTGTAGGATCTGCTTATTGAAAAGCTCCTGTATCATAACAAGAAGTTTTTTAATTATATTATATTTTTATTTATATAATTGGACAACATGATCAACAGTGCTATATTTTTAGTTTAAATATTTCTGTTAAATTATGCAGTATTTCTGACTGTTGCAGACTATTGATGATTATATAAGTCTGATATATACCCATATTAACAATTGTATGTAATTATGTGTTAATACCAGTTTTTATTCATATATATTGGTGTGAATTATCATTATGTTTTCTTTTTCAAGTAAACTCATTTCAATCTTTTTTTGACTTAATTTTATTTTAAACTATAATTTTCTAAACTACTTCCACACAGTTAAAGAGCACCTAGACATGGTACAGCTCTCTAGCATGTCCTTTAACTTAGGATAGGTATATGGTTAAGAGTTTTTGTCTTTACACATTTCTTTTGCTAATTAAAATTGTTATTAATGCTACCACCTAAATTGCTCAAGATAAGGAAGACCCTGAACTTAGGTTTTAAACTTAGCATGTAGGTTTTACTCATTGCACCCAAAAATATTAGGGCTACTCATTTCCTTTTCTCTAACAGGGCTCTAGTCTTATGTGAATCATTCACCAGGTTTTCTGTTTCAGGTTGGCCATGTGTAGCCACTCTTCTCCTCACAATCTCCTGTTTACTTTTGAATTTTACTAGGAAGGGGTACTATAGCAGGAGGAGTTAATTATTTACACTGTAGCTTTGGAAATTCATGTTTCAACACAAGTCCCTCATTAGATAAGGACCTAGGACTGCTTGCTAATTTTCATGTCAATGCCACAATCATATATACCAATGAAATGTATTATGACAAATTTTTCAGATTCCTGGCTCTCCTTTAAGTAATATACTCAGGTATTAACAGCTTATATGCAGGGTTGTCATGAGAGAGCTGATACCTACTCATTGTTGTGAGACTATTTCTATGTTTTCAGCAAAATAAGTAATTTTTATTCAATATTTACAAAGTAATACATAAATCTCAATTAAAATGAATAGAATAGGCTGCCTACATAAACAACAAATACTGTGATGTTATCCCTGAAATGATTAAATATTACTTTTCATTTAATAATTTTAACTTTATTTATTTATAAAATGCATTATTTGTACAAAGTAAAGCTAATCTAGAATACATATACTGTGGTATCAGTGAGAAATCAGCATACTTTTTTTCAACTTAGCAGAGATAAGAATGATAGCTATTTTGTGAAATTTGCTTTTTCTGAACTGTTCTCTTCTTCTTTTTAGAAGAGGTAAAGTTAATGTTAAAGTCTCAGTAAGATATATAGAAATCAACCATAGTGCTGAACATGCATTGACAGTGGAAGCACAGGGTTCTTTATAAGGCATAGTATGAACATTGGTGTGATCAGAGACTTCTAGAGAATTTTGAATTGTAGTTAGTAATCATTCTACAGAATAATGATACATCTGTGAAGGAGAAACTATCATAATCACTGGTCAGGATTACCAGTAGATCTATCAGTAGTAAATCAAAGTATTTACTGATGGCCATTTTTCTGAATCTATCAATAATGTCATACTAGAACAACTAATAGAATAATGAGGTGTATCCAATTTTTTATTAATCTCTGCTTTAGTTTCTGGAGAAATATTAGATTTGGTTATGTATCTTGCTTTCTGTGTTGCAATAAAATAAGGATGCAAAGTTTCAGATATAACAATAATAACTAAAGATCACTATTTCTCTAAATGTTCTTTAGATTTTAAGACAGATTGCTGGCTAGAAGATGACGAGGGGGAGCATGAGTATTGACAATTTCTTGACTGTGGCAGTACTAGTGGTAAAGTAGATAAACCAGTCTGTTCTGTAGTGTTCAATGTCCATACTTGAGATCTTGATGGTTATGTTATCCAAGTCATAACAAGGATAGGTAACTGTGGTTGAATGACCACTCAAAATTGTTCTGCTTTCCAAGGCATACCAAAGAGAGGAGGAAAAGTTCAACCTATCAATATGATAGTTGAGTGTTTGGGATCACTTTTCCCATAATATGATCATAGTTTTCATGGGTATCCAACTCATTTGCCAGATATGAATGTGGACTCCTATTATGGTGTGGGTGACACACTCTAATTTGCAATTTAACAACTGCTCTGGTAGTTTGTGGCTGCTTGACATTGCATAGATTGATCTTTTCATACTTGTGAGCACTAAACTGATAATTTAGTGATTTGCTCCAATTTTTGGAGTATTATATAGCTTCCAATTTAATTTGGTGTAGATGATGTAATTTTTTGCAACTCATTGTGTTGTAAAGGAAATTGTGTGGTATTAGTAATAACATATGTTTTACATTTATTTATCACATCATATACTATTAATCAAAGGTTGAGGCAGATAGACTGTGTGTTTAATGTTATCTCTGTTTGGATGACCTCAATGTGGCCACATTCATAGAATTTCTGTGTTATCTCTCTTTTGTAGTATTCAGGAAGCACTATGTGGTGGTTATAGGCTACAAAGAGAATACTACTTGTTGTAAGTTCACAATTATATTTAGACAATGTTTTATTTGAGCATTTTTAAGGATTTTTAATAATTTTAACAAAAACATTTAAATATATTTTGACTTACAAAATCATTGTCAGTTTTACAAATAATTCCCTCTAAATTTACTTGATTTTAGAGCAATATTTTATTTCACTAAATCTTAATTATTGTTAACAATAGTTTATGTATATAATATTCTTTAATATTTAGACTTGGTTGAAATGATCTTATTAGAATGCTTTCAGTGATTTTAAAAAGATATTTTGCATTTGTATTCTTTAAAATTTTTACATCATAACTTAGTCCACAATTTTTCAGGTATTTTGAAATGGTTGAACTAGTTTAATGTTCTTTTGTTGTTCTGCTTAGTTGCCGACCACAATATCCAATATAATCATCACCACAAGTGCATTGAATCTTATAAATTACATTAGATTTATCAGACAGGCTAGTTGTTGATTTAAGACCAAGCTTTGCATTAAGTTTGTGGATCTTGTAAACAAATCTTACTTTTTCTTTAGGGAATTCTATCTTTCTCATTTGATGTATTAGATTTGTTGTATGTATTCCTTGATAGTAGATTTTAAATTCATGTTCAAAGTTTTGTGAATACTTTATTTCTTTGTCATTTGTGACTATTTCTGAAATTGCTTCTTTGATATATTTATCAATAACATTGTTTGGATATTCAATTTTTGTCAAGCCTGCCTTCAATTTGATAATTTCTTGATGTATGCTGTCAAAAGAGCTTACAATATCGAATATCCCATGTATTGATCATTTAATTGAGGATATTTTGAAAGATCTTAGACAATCTTGCTAAGTTTTGTAAATTGAATTTCATGGAACACAATTCTTTCAAGAAGCTCTTATTGAGAACAAACATCTTCAGATGTTGGTGGGGTTTGGCTAGCTTTTTCAGGAGACTGTTTAGATTAATGGCTTCTTTCATTAGACATTTCATCAATTACTTTGACTTGTGAACTTGACTGGCATATCAATAACTAATAATTAAGTTGGTTAGATAGGGTTTACTGGAAATTAAAAAAATGTTTTTGGTTTTGTGACAACAATGAGAAATTCTATTCCCAACTGCAGTGCAATTGTAAAAAGGTTCCATCCTCTCTTAACAGGGTTCAACATCTTTTTCGTTATATTAGAGCTTCCACTGACAGCAGTATATTCAATTATGAAAAAAATACATGCACTTAAGGTCCTATGGTGATTAACATGAGGCATTGGTGAGAAATCAGCATGCATTCCTACTAAGTTATCCTATTAATGGTTTTGAGTTGATGCATGGATGGACTGATGCTGCAAATAATTAACTAACTTCTGCTAGTATACCCTATCTTAATAAACGTTAAAAGTAATCAGAAGATTTTGCTAAGTAAGAGTGGCCACACTGGGCTGACCTGATACTGATAACCTTTTAGAAGAATCATGAAGACTAGAGCCTTAATTAGTTTAAGAAGCCTTGGGTGAAAGTAGTGAATCTAAGTGCTAAGTAAATAACCTTTAAGAAGCCTTGGGTGAAAGTAGTGAATCTAAGTGCTAAGTAAATAACCTAAGCTCAGTGCTTTTCTCATCTGGTGCAAGTTAGGTGAAAGCCCTAGCCATACACTTAACCTAGTTAAAGGGACATGCCAATCAACTTGTCCACTGTCTGGGTGCATTTTAATAATGCAGTTGAAATGTTAGAAACACATTTTTAATAAATAATGAAGTCAATAGAAAATAAAAGTCAAACAAATTTACTGAGAAAAAATCCAAGAGAAAATAAATGAACAATACTCAAATATATATACAAAAATTAACTGGTATCAGTAAACAAAACATACCATTGAAAATATAGGCAAACAGCTGGCAGGCACAAAATTGGTTTCTGCTACATTTTTACCACATTTCAAAATTAGCAGAAATTTAAACTAAAATATAAATAGCACCATTTCACTTTGCCAAATACAATTGAAATAAATTCGTAAAATAAAAATTGAAATTGTAATAACTGAAATAATGAGAAGTTCCATAAATGTCAATATGCCACAATAACAATGCATTCAGGAACAAATGAAATTACTTCTATCAAAACAGCCATTTGAATGCATGACACAAGTTCTGGTGATGACAATAAAATAATCCATGTTGATCTTCATTGAAATTTTGAATCTAAGCAAATTAGGAACATGTATTGCAACTGAAACACCCAAAAGCAAATACGTCACACTTAGGAAAAGGGAACTTTAAGAAGCATATTTTTATATATTTTATTAAAGGGAAAAGATAAGCAGGTTAAAATTTCTTAAAAACTTGCTTAAAACATATTCCTATTATTCTTGCTACACACATTATTGAACTGTATTAAAATTGTACCATATATTGTTAGTTGATTATTTTGTAGAAATGTTTAGTTTCTCTAGTGTTTGTTAATTAGTGATACAAGTTCTAATCATGTTTTGAAATATTAAATTTTGCTTTTAATTTGTTAATGCAAGCCTAAATCTTCTTAGACTAATGAGATTATTGGGAAGACTAACTCCTAGTTTCATGAAGGGATACTTCCAACTCAGCCCTTGGTGGTTACTTTAGTCAAAGGCCACACATGCAAGTACAAAACCATGTGCAGTACAAGATGCCACAATACTATCTGATCAGGAAATCTATCCAAAATATACTAATTTACCTAAAATATACTAAAATTTAGCAAAACAAATAATGAATGACCACCAAAAAATTAACTATCTATTATAAAAAAGTACAAAGTACAAAAGTAATTAAAATAATTTAATTTCTATTTCAAATCTAAACAGAGTTTAGAAGGACTGCTAAATACTTACTAAATGTAAACAGCAAACATCAATTTTTATAATTATAGCAGTTACTTACATTTGCTTGCAAATTCATATTTCAATAATCAAAGCTACATAGAAAACTAATTGAAATACAGTACAAAGAAATACAATTATTTATTCAAATATATAATTACAATTTCATTGAAATTGTGTCTGACAGTTTTTAGTTTTTGATGACATCAGAAGTGAAATGCAACCCAAATGAAGGTTTAAGTCAAGATGATATGCAAAAAGCCAAAATAAACCCCAGAAATTGAAATTCTGAAGAAATATAATGCCAGGAAATTAAAATACCAAAGAATGAAAATACCAAAAACATTAATGCCAAATAACACAGCAAATAAAAAATCCTAAATAAATGGTTGCATGCTAAGTTTTTGAATCTGCGTTAGAATTGCTTTGCCTAAGTTTAAATATTTTCATTCTGTTTTTGAGCAATGCATTACAAGTTAGCACAACAGTTTTACACATTTATGCCACCATGTGAATATAACAGTCTGATATAATAGAATTAGATTATAAATTACACTTTTATTAGGTTTTTTGATATTTCAATTGGTATTCTTTCCCTTAGCATTTTAATTCTTTGGTATTTTCACACTCATATTCTCATTCTTTGCAATTTTCAATTCTGGTATGAAAGTTATTAGTGGGTACTTTTTTCAACATTAATAATCTTCACACTGACATACAGAATCTTGACAGACTTAGCAAAACCTTTTTGTGAAATGTGTTAAAGGTAAGCATGAATTCACCATAAACATGAATTACATAAAAATGGACGTCAAAATTTCATCCTTTGCTTAAAAATACCATTGCTTTTAAAGATGAAATCAAGGCTGAATGATAACGTGTAATGTGAAAATTCAAAAGAAAATATTCAGATGATTACTTTTGTGTTCATATGATATGCTTTTGGGTGACCCATTTATGTCACTGATTTTCCTACATCATTCATGCACAATTTTTTTAGGAAACCTAGCAAAGTTTTGCTATGTTGATCTCAAGATTCTGTATGTAGTCTTTAAGATTACATATGTCTGTAAAAAGTACCAACCAAAGTTGGAATTTTATTTAAATATGATAATTATTTGGTAATTAATTTTTTGGGGTTCTATTGTTAGCTTATTATGTTCATCATGTGATGCAGTGCCCAACATTACTACATGTTATTTTCAGTTATAATTTTCAATGCTTTTGCATTTTTAGAAAAGGAAATTTGTTTGTATCTAAAGTAATCTGTAACCATTTTAGGGAAGCATCTAGGAAAATCTGAAATTTGAATGCATAGCACCAGTTCTTGTGATGACAAAATTATCCTGGTTAGCTTCCATTTAAAATTTGAATCCAAACGAATCAGGATTGAGTAAGCTTTCAAAAGGTGACTAGATCCCACTTTGGAATTAGGAGAACTTTAAGAAACATTAGAGAAAAGTCGGACCCATCAGTGTTCTTACTAAAATAAAATTATATAGGAAACTATTTCTATTAAATTAGCAGTTTCATCAGTGATTGTGAATTAGGATACAAGCTATAATCTACAGTATTATAATTAATCTTGTTTTGAAATTCATATCACTTAAGCTAGTGCAAGCCTCAGTTTTTGCAAACTTCTGGGATTGGTGGAAGGCATAATTTCTCCAACTTAGATTCAGTAACCAAATTAGGTTAAATTGTTATTTACGAATGTTTATATGAGAAGCTTGTTGTGTATTTCATCTTCGCATGTAGATGGTTTTTTAATTAAGTTATAAAATTCTTTTACACTATTGTACAGTAGGTGCCATATTAATTAAATGTAAAGGTAATCATCCCATCTTGGATACCCTTTTGCAACTAAAAAATTCAAATTGTAAATTTGTTATCTATATACAAATAATATCTATGTGCTTAAACATATTCAATTGATTCATGATATACCAAATGGTTGTATTTGTTAATCATTTCTATTCTAACTATCAAAATAAATCTGCTTACCATTTGGATAAGTTAGGTACTTTGTTCAGAAGCATATTACATTTCACTTTTGCAAGGTGTGTTGGTACATTAAATGAGTGCCAAATTTCTTAAGGTAAATACCAAATGGAAACTGCTGGTGCTGAGCAACAAAGTGATTTTTATATAATGGCATTTGGATGTAGTTTTTGAATGTGCTCTTTCCAAGGTCATACAATTCATTGTTGCTCCTGAATTCTACACTAAAATTTAATAAGTGAGTAAAAATTGTTAAAATATTTTTTGTTACTGAACTGAAAATAGTGTTTTATCAATGCACCCAATTGTTTATAAATGGCACAATTAATAATATCAATGGTCACCATAGATATTTAGGATTTCCTTAAAACTATTTATTTCTAAGGTAGAAATTAAGGATTTATAATTTTAATTTTGTACTCTTGGTAAGACTTAGCTAATTTTTAAATGCAAACTCACTTTTTTGAATGCCTATTTACTGCATTCTGATAATGTAGTTATTTGGACTAGCATATCAATTTTTATAAAGTATTTAACGGATTCATAATTCAATATATTTTTTAACACTCATATTTTCAAAAACAATTTTATTCATATATATATATATATATATATATATATATATATATATATACACCGCTTTGTACTATGGAAAGTGTACAATTTTTGATAACGCTTTTTAGTTTTACTATAGTACCAAGCGATATTACGTACTTGGTGCATACAATTCCAACTACATTGGGCAAATTCCAATCGTAGTTTTGCATTGTCACCCTGAAGCATTCACTTTCATACAAAAGTCACAGCTTAATTACCATGTTATATTGAGTGGGGCTGTAAATTTTAACACTTGGAAAATTGGAATACATACCTCTTTATACAATTCAACTGGTACATTTCAGCAAGATTCGAATATTGTCTGTGAATAGTAAACACAAGTGATAACATTAAGCATTCTGGATTAAACTAGTTTTGTTTGGGTCAGATCAGAGACTACTAGATATTCTAGTAGTCTCTGGTCAGGTATATTATATTTGTTGCAGTAAAATATTTTCAAAAGAGGTAAATTACTTGAGTTATCAGGATGAATTTAATGCAAATCAGAAAGCATTCTGTAAGGTAAATTCAGGTGGAAAAATGCAAAAATGTGTTTTAGACATTAAATACACTCGAATATAGCAAAATAACAACATTCCAGAAATTTTCAAAAGAAGTTGTGCAAAGGGCTATGATTCCATGCCATATTATATTGCGGTAAAGGGTTAGGGTAAAATTCCTAGGAAAAAAGGAGTAAAAAGACGTAGTATTCTTATGTATACACATATATATATATATATATATATATATATATATACACAAAATAACATACCCTTCCAAAAGATTTGAAATATTGAAACTAGGATTGACTAAATTCTCGAAGTGCTTGCTAATATACATTTGGAGTAAATCCATATAATTAATCAGATGAGGAGACTGTTTACATGAATCTTCAAGAATTGTTAACAAAGATCGCTCCATTTTAGTCAAACAAATAAGATTATTGATTTTTTCAGTTTGAATGATTTGCGAAATGTTGCATGAATTTTTTGATAGCGCGTTTTTCCGAGAAAAAAGTTTTTGTTGAGAAATAACTTTAATTTCAATGTTTTTAAGTAGATCTTGAAGATTTACTTTCGACTGACAAGAATCGAAATATTGCTCTTCAAAAGTTTGAGTACATGCAACAGTTTGTGTACTAGCATATATTTGATTATGTTTTAACTTAGGAATTGCGTGAGTTGTATTTTTGAGTTTGGTTTGACAATTTCCATTTTCATCAAAAGTCGAAACTAAAACAGTGGCTGATTTGCAGAGTAGGCATTTAAGTCTTTCAAAAATAGTATCTGACTCATCACTTTCCAACCAACAATTGTGATGAAAAGCTACCGAACATGAACGTTCACATTTTAAAATCACATGACCACTATAGAAAAAACTTTTCTTGTAGATTAGAGAGTCAAAATTGACACAAATTTCACATATTGCATCTGGTTCCGGATAAAAAGTAGTTTTAGGGATAAAAGCATCTACCACTGAGAAGATGATGGACATATTCATTTCTGAAAGGAGGTAATCATTCCAACTGAATTTCCATTGAGGCACTTGTGTTTCATTTACCTGAAAATCCACCAACAATTTATTAGCTGCTTTGAAATGAGACAACGAAACCAAAACAATTGATTTTAAAATTTTCAAAATGGGAGAGGATCTATTTACAAAACTAAATTTTACATTGTCAAGCAATAATGACTTTGCAAAAGCAATTGATTTCTTAGTATTAATGTCTGCTACTGAAACAATAATTTCATAAATACAACTCAGAAAAAAGTGTTCCTTAAATAAATGTTCATTCCTTTCAATGGAATCTAATAAATCTAAAATATCAGTAGGATTCTTAAACTTCCCTTTCATCAGCATATGCTTTATAATAAAAAATCTATAAACAATTGAACGAGGAAAAAGATCTTCAATTGAAGAAATTTTATGATAAGGTGATTGTTCCAAATTGCTATCTTCAGAGTTCTTCATATATAGATCATTCCACTTATTCTTGAACGAAATTGAGATAATATCTACAAACGACATATTCTCCACATCATCGTAATCAAATGGGAAATTCGAGGATTCTAGAACTTCTATATTGTTGACTAATCGAGAAAAGTTTGAAACTATGGTGGAAATTGTTGTTAAAGGCCATTTCTTTAAATACTCCACAACATCCTCTGTTGTATCAAAAAATTGTTTTATTTGAGTCATATTAAAGTTATTTGAGCGAAATCTATGACAAACAGAGTTCTTCGCATTTAAACAACAAGAATCATGAATAACGTAATGGGAAATAAAGTGGAAAAGTTTATTAGAAATATATTCCTGATCTAGAATTTTGCAAAGTCCCTTCCAAAACACTTCTGTTACTAATGACTGAGCTGTCATTTCACCAACAAAGTATGAAATAGACTTTAAATTAGAAACAAGTTCTTTTTTGCTAACACATTCTGCTTGACACAATTTATTAAGAACAAGGTCATCGTTGTTAAGCGCCAATTCAAAGAAATCACTCTTGAAAGAAACAAAAGGATCCTTTAAGAAAGACATCAACTTGGTAACAAGCAGCCTTACAATTGTATGTATAGAACACAAATCCTCAGACATCATTTGCATGTTGATAGAAAAAAAATGTAGATGCAATGTCAATAATGCATACACTTCCATAATATTATAAAGAATAACACTGAGATCGTCCGTGAATTCAAACATTTCACTATTGTGGATAAGCGCGGCATTTTTCTCAAAACATAAAATGAGATCTTCGACTTCAACTAGTAATCCACTACAAGATCTTAACAGGGAAGGAAGAACAGCAAAAATGTCTTCGGCATCCATGAATTTACTAAAAAAAATCGTTAAAATAAGCCTAATTTACATTAACTATAAATAACAAACAACAATAAGGGGGTTCAAAATAAATAAAACAATTGTATGAAAAAAGTGGATAAAAATGTGTGGATACAAACAGTTGACATTAAATAAGCATCTTAGAACTATAAACAGCAAATAAATAACTTAAGCAAAAAATTTTTCTTATGTCAATCAAACAACCGCGAATGGCGTGGTAGACGCCAGGTCCAAAATAAAGCTTAATCCTGGTTATTCAAAAAGATGGAGACATAGAAAAAGATAGATGATACATATTTGCAATTCCTCAAGTACTCCTACACAGCATAAGACCAAATCAATACTCAGATACAATCTAAGCTAAAGGAAGCAGGATTTCAACCTCTCAACATTAATGCAATGTATTCTGAATGATTGGCCAAACTGACTATCACACGAGTTGTTTAAGATTTAGGGTCTTTAATGAAACAAAGTGTTCTACATTTCATATACTCAGCCCACAATGGGATGGAGGAATATATAATACTTGCTAATTAAAATTACTTTTGACGTAGAATCAATGAAGACATTGAAAAATGTGTATAAAAATTGCCCAATATGTAACTATGATAGCCTAAATTTTCACAGAAGAGACGAAACGTGTTCTGGTTTGTGGTAAGATTCCACATTGCTGGAAATAACTGTCACCACTCTTAACAAATATGGATTACAATTCTAGTTTCATTGTAGGCTGAAAGTAATAGAGCCAGACATCAAATGAATTGGTGAACAATCAGAATCAAGTTTTCTCGCTGTTCAGGATCCCAAGATGTGTAATCGCTGATAATCCATCTTATTTGCACAAGGTTAAAGAAAAATCAAAACAATAATATTTATGTTGGCATGAACATACATGTACTTCGTTCGTTTTATCCACAGTCAAATGACTTAGTCGAAAAAACAGTGCACATCATTAAATAAATATTCAGAAGATGTAAAGATGTACATTGAAACCTGAAAAAAAACATCACAGCAATATTAGAAAAAACAAACACAAGAAATACTTCGTTAAAGAAAAAATGGTTAATAGATCTGCAACTCAGTGACGTTGTTTTTGTCAAATATTTTTTCACAGAGAAATTAGAAAGTTATACGTCCAATAAAAGGAGAAATCGGCAATTACTATTCAATACGTATCCTGGTAGAAGGGCAGGGAGCAAGTAAAGAAATCCAGATCTTCATGCAATACTGACACAAAACTCCCAAAAACATTTTTTAACAAAAACAGGTACAAAACATTATTAAAAAACAAATCCATGTAATTCATACATCTCTCATTACTAAGATATTGAAGCAGGCTGTCTTGACAACACAGCTACAATGTTATAGTCTCTAACCCGGGGCTCATTCAAGGTATACACTTGATGAATTTTATTCTTTGGAGCAAAATGTTTCACTATGAGAAAAAATTACTATATTGGATCAATCACTAGACCAATTGAATTCTCCAATTTGAAATGTGTCATGTGTTTATAGCATCATTCAATAGCACGAAATCAAAGTACACCAAATATTCCTGATGATGGAAGCGCCACACCACTCATTGAGTTTAGATATAAATTAAGCCAAACCTAATGAGAATGTTTACATGTATTTTGATTCATCATGCTAACTAAACAATTTGCAACCTTAGCAGGACTCTATTCTGACAAATGTGTTACACCTCCAATGCGAGATGATACCCTGAAAAAAGTTTGTCCTACCCTGAAGACACTTGTCCAGGAGTTCTATAAATCAATATTTTGCACATACTTTTTAGAAATCTTTATTTATATCTTACTGGTAACACAACATACAATGAAGGAGCTCTACAAATATCGATTGAATTACGAATCTAGTGATACAACAAACTAGGAAAATCGTGAAAAAAAACTTTTACCCAAATTGAATTGCATAGCTTAAATAATATCTAATTTAATTCGATATTCGATTGTATTGATTAAAAGTGATTTTTAGAATAGCTATTTCTGGGTATTTTGAATGTTTTGGACGTGAGGATGCTCCGAATTTTGTCCTTAAAAGTCTGATTTTACTACTTGTCTACAAATTCTCCTTTGATAAAATATTGATTATATTCGATAAAAATATTTGAAACAAAGTCAGAAAATTCTTAGATAAGACAAATACCAAAAAATCATGATAAATGATTTAGCCATATGACAAATAATGGTGTGCACACGAAACAAATCGTCGGCAAAAATTCGAATTTTAGGGAATATTGGAAATTGAAAATCACTTACGTAAATAACTTCTTGCAATTGATAAATCTGTGATTCAAATCGATGATGCCGTTTCTAAAGCGAGTTAAATTTTCAAAACTATTGACAAACTCGTCAATAAAAGACTGAATCTTGGGACATAAAAGAATATAAAGATTTTTGACAACTTCATCAAGATAAGACTCCCATGCAATTCTAAATAAAGATGCATTAGATTACATTACATTGAATATAACAACACAGATTTCTAATAAATTCACGAAAATCTAATGATTAATTTAAATGAATGTAAATATGAAAGTAATCAAAGATCTACAAGCAACGAATTACTTGCAAAAAAGATTACCAACAATTTCTTATGCGTTTTGCACCAAAATTTGCTTCGAGTTAACGGTTTAGTTCACAATTTTAGAGTATCCTTTTTGGATCGCTTCCCTAATGCGTGGAAAACTTTTATCCAGTTTGTACAAATTTTTTGGAAACTACTTTCCCTGAAAATTAGTCAGCTAAGAAATCTCTTTAATGGAGAAGCATTAACAATCAGGTTTTCTCGGATACTAAGATACAATACAAAAATAAATGTACAACGTGTACATCAAATTTGAAATAATAAAAACCATTGATATATAGACAATATTGTAAAATCCTAAGATTTCTTGTACAATTTAATTCTGGAATATCATGAAAGCTAATATATAGAAAAGGCCTGAAAGAACCTCAAAACACTATCCGCATCCCTAAAGCTAATAATTATCAGGTGTAGGAGCGAATGTTGATGTAGGGACTTAAATCTCTTCAAGCGCGAAAAATGAAATCAAAACACAATAAATGGTTTTCTGAATTGTATTAGTCACAGCATTATTCTCATTACAATATTTAATGAAACTTAAAAATGTTTAACATTAAATTTGCAAATTTTGATAATCAATCCTATAAAGGCAACATTTGGACATCACAAACCGCGCCGCGAATTTTGCAATTTTTTACCTTAAATTTTTGTAAGGCCTGGGCTGAATGGAAGTTAAGTAGTACGAAAATGAAGAAAAGGCCTACTATTATTGAAAGACCTTAAGAAACAAAAATTATCAAAGTCAGGGCTCATTAAGATATATGAAACGCAATATTAAGACATGCAAATGAAATTATTGGTGAATATATGGTTGATGCGTCTGTAGAAATCAAAAAGCAAATCACAAAGCAGTATGTCAAGATTCCAACTTTGTCTTCTCATTCTTCATATCCTTATTGGAAAACATTAAAAAAACAAATTGAACTGTACGAAATAAACATTTATTTCGGCTGCATTTACAATGACTCAATTGTAACATGCGGAAAACTTGCTTCCATTGTTTTATATATATATATGTATATATATATATATATAAATATAAGAAACAAATGCTATGACTCATATTCAAAACCATTTTTATGAGTTCTGCTTACTATAGAACAAACCTGTATTTACGATTGAAAAAAAGTCAACAACTACAAGGAGAATCGCGCTTAGATCTAATATAAATTTTGCAGTTTTCATCATGTACAACCTGTTTTAACTAATATATTGACTCGCAATAAGCGACAAGAAACAATTTATCAGGGAATATATTTCCTAATCTTACCTTCGTCCGCCAATACACTTGATAATAGAAGTTAAAGAGTGAGATTCCAATAGCAAAACTTCTTTAAATGACTTAATGAACGGAAGTTCAGCCTTTGGGCGTGAATCAATAGCCAATAAACATGGTTTAAGAAATGTAAGTGCTCCAGGAAAATGAGAAAGAATAACAGGATCTCTCAGGATTTCCTGTGATAATCTTTGGAATTGTATTGCGTGATTTTGAAAAAGTTCTTTTATCGCAGATTGAGTCTAAAGTAAAAAATAAGCATATGGTGCGCCTAATAAGTTCCTACACTGACACAATATAGCAAGAAAAATTATTGAGAGCTTAAGTGAAGCATGCAGTGATCTTTGTCATGGGTCTGCAAAACGTCCACTGTTTAGAACGATGGAATATTAAGCAAGCACCCTACTGTCCTGACCTCATTTAAAGCGTTCAAGAATTTAAGCAATAAGAAAACACTCTGAGAAACGCTTTGTCAATGAAGAAGAGACATTTTTTCAGATGTTTTGCGGTACGGCTAGTTATGAATGTATCTTCTATTTTGTATACTTCATTTACAGTTTCAATCATTTTTTTCATAGTAAATTGTATTAGACTAGTCCACGTCATAAGGGAAAAATGAAATTCTCCAAATTCATATTCAACATGCCTATTTGTTTCATTTTGTAACAAAAACATGCCATGTGAAATTTGGAGGCATTTGGACAACCTTTAGAGGTCGCTCAAAATTCAAATTTTTAGTAAAGCTGTTCATTTTCATTTCAGGTAAAAAGCATTTGTATCAGAGGTGAAATCCTTTTATCATTTCTCTCTGAATTCTATGTGATAATTCCTGTTAATATTCATTAAAAGAACTAACCTGTCTCTTGCTACTAACATCTGATATGACCAAGCATGTATTAGAACTAAATTTTTTACAGCTGTGATTACCATGGATATGATATTTATGCAAAAACCAAACTTCAGTCAAAATGAAGTAGACATTGTCTGCTACAAAGCTTGTGACTAAGTTGAAAACTCTATGGATGAAATGCAATGCATTAATTTTTATGTGCAGCAACTTATTGCACTCATTTTAAATGCAAGAAGAGGATCCTGATTTTTTACTCATTTAGTTGAAGTAATTAATTCCACATAACGGACCACACAATTTTGGCTTCAACATAGTATACATAATGAAATAGATATCCTCAAAAAATGTGCATAACACATTACCTTATATACTATTTCAAAGTTCGGTAAGGGACCCACACTTCATTTTTATAATAAAATTACAAAAAATAATTATACTAATAAACCCACTCAACAGTAATCTGTTCACAAATATAGCGCTTACACTGAACTAGTTGAATTCATGATTGCGACAAAAAAGCATGTTAAGATAATCAATTTAATTGATTACTTCTAAAAATAATTCTAAGATTAATTCAATAAGAAAAGAAAAAATCTTAATATCGGACAATAGTGCAGTGACATCAAATATATTCTTACTAAAAATTGCATTTTTTGCAAATTGGTGAAAAAATATTTTTCTCATGGTTAACAATTTCATGAAATTAACCTAACACAAATCATTTAAGTAGAAATTGCAATTAACAACAAGGAGAAAAAACTTAACATCAATAAAAAATAAGCTTGTTGCGATGCTAAGTCAGCTAGCTTTTACAATTCGGTAAAGTTCACAACAAATGAAAAAACTTTCGTGAAGAGTTAATGATCATCGTTAGCCTAAGGTAGTAACAATCCCAATTTCAACATTATTTGTCTGAAGTAGATTATATGTTCAACAAAATTATTATATTTTTTTGTTTCAATTTGAACTTACAACCGTTGTTGCATGTGTTTGCATGTAAAATTTCTAATTTTAAGATTTTGAGCAATCCTGATTTCAAGCGATGAGTTCTTCTTCTTTCTTTGAACAAAAAATTAATTTCACTTCTCTCATATACTTTTATTGACTTATTATTTTTCAATACCGCTGACTATAACAGAGGTGCACAATTCAAAACTGGCGCCACACAAAATTGAATGCAAGAATGCATTAATAAACATCATGTTTACATGTGAATGAATATCCGCACACGAAAAATGTATTAGGGCAAAGAAAATCCGATAAAAGTTAAAACACAATTTTGCAGCAAATATAAAAACGACAATATTTTATATTTGTTACAAAGATACAAATAATATAGAATAATTTAAATTTCGTTGCAGAAATTTTGGTAGTTAAGTTAAACTTATGAACGCAACCACTTTTTTATTACACAATTACCACACCCTATACAAGCATTTCTTCTATAGACATCATATATGTATATTTTTTGTGGTGTTACAAATTCACACAATAGTGAATATTCTTTTGGTCTATTAAAATACACTTTTTCACTTTGGCAAATTCTTTCAGTCACTAAAAATACAGGCCTCTTGAAATTTTGTTGAGTTACATTCAGAAAATTAAAATTGAATACATTTGAACATGCTTAATAAAATAAGTAATAAAGTTATTGATATATATACATATATACTCGTTTATTCAATAAAGTATTTTCCAAGACCTTAATTGAAAAAAATTCTTGACGAGAGAATATAATGACAAAATAGACATTGATGAAAACTATTTCCCACGAATTATGTAATTCCTATTAGCTACACGATTTCAAAATTTATTCAAATTAGGATTTATGTGGTGTTTTTCAAATTTTGAAATGTATTTAGGAGAGCTGATATTTCCCAACTCACTGATAGTGGCATTATTTTGAATAAGCATAAAATCAATTATCTCTAGAAATGTGATTAATAGGCATACTGATTATTGAGAGATGAAAATAAGTCAATATAATTGAGGCATATATAGCAAATTGAAATAAAAGATACTGAAGTGATAGAACCTGAATGCAAATTTAAGATGAGCAGTGATTAAACAAAACAATTAATTACAAAATTCCAAGTATATACAATTGCCCAAAAATTTCATTATTTTCAAATAAACTTATCATTAGAGAGAATGAATGTATGTATAACAACTGTGTAAAAATTGCAACAAAACAAAATTTAACGATTATTTGACAATTGAAACTTTCTTAACCTAAGAATTTTTCAATAAATGAAATGCAAATATGCAAATATGATAAGTTGTTGCCAAACGTTGAATTTCAGAGATATTTATTTTTAATTAAAACCATAATAACAGCACAGTGAATGAAAAAAATACGTACATCAGAAGAATCATCGTGTGTAGAAATGAGAGTGCAAATGTCGTTATATAAGTGTGAATTTTCTTTAATAGCAAAAATGCAGATCTCATTTAATGGTTTGCTAAAATCTACAGCACGAAAAAAACTCTTCTGCATAAAGTTTCCACTAAAACAACGATTATAAATAAATCTCACTTTATATATACAGTATTGAGAGAAGACAGAATATAACGACAGCGCTAAAACAGAACAGGTCAGGCTAGAATAGCACAAATTAGGAAATTTTGTGAAACAGAACAAATTACGTCAAATTATAATCCCTAAACAACTGCATGCTGCATAGCTCCAACAGTTTACATTAGTTAATTAAATTAAACATTTATTACATTTCAATATAGTCATGCATCAGGGTAGACTTTATGCTGTTTGGGTACAAGTTTTTTTAATTTTCTAGTATTTTCAAAGATGCAATCGACCAAAAGATGCAGAATACCATAGGGTTTTGTAATTCAAATCGCACTTATTGCGTTTGTCGCAATTCAACGAAACTTGCGTTTTATTGTTTAATTTCATAAGGTACAGTGGCCTCATGGTCGACGGACCTAAACCACTGTGATAACTTCCTCTGTGAGTATTTGAAATTAAGCATTCATTAAAGTAATTCATCGACTATCCAACAATTGATACAAACCATTATTGATGAAGAAATGATTTACCAGAAGAATTGCTTGGATATCGGCCGAGTCTGTTTTGCAGCGTTGCATGGCAGTTTTGCGTGTCAACAGTGAACACAATGAACGATTACATTTACTTATTACACTTGCATTCTGCTAAGTTTTAAGTTTTTTGTTATTAATAAGATATTAAAATAATCTAGTGAGTTCTCAAAAAACCAAAGAATGAGTCCTTATTAACTTAGTGGAGTGAGAATTAATTGGTAAGAAAACGCGATTGGTATCCGCATCTTTTGGTGTATTGCATTGTTGAAAATAGCACAGAAGAAAAAATGCGTGATTAAACAGCTTGTAAAAGTGCTATGTGGCATGTTTAGTGTCTTGAAAATCGCATGTAAAACAACTCAATGTTAAAAGATGTTACTTAGCATCAATTGCAAAATAAATATTGTCAAATCTACATTGTTCTCTAGCACTTAACTCATTTCCCATTATTTTGCCGTAAACACCTTCTTACATAGTAAAAGTCGATATATAGCGTTAGCTCATATTTTATTTCTCATAGGACAATTGCACAGGTTAAGCTTTTCAATTTCTATTAATTAGGACAGGATATTGTTAAATAAATGTAGGACAGGGCCAGAACAAAAATTTTTGTAAGTCTCATTTCTTAATTGATATCAAAATCTTAATAATCTGGTTGATTTTGTTTTATCGTTACATGGTGACAAAATTGATGTCACCTAAAACACATTGTTTCTTGGTTGCGTAGTAACAATTGGTGGGCAAGTGTGCTTGAAATTGTCAAGGTCCGCTTTGAGCTAAAAATCAGAGGAAGCCACAGATGTAACAAAATCGCTTCAAGATTGATCAAGGTTTATACAATGTCAGAATTTTCATTGACCAATTGTTGGAAAAGCTTACAGATGAATCATACCCTTGAGATTGAATCAGGTGTTATTAAAATCCTCCATAACGATGCAAAGAGCAGCAGTTTTCTAGTTAAAAATGTCATTGTTGATGTGAAAGAATCAGATTTGCTGTAATCAATTTAAGGAAAATCGCAAAGCAATCTCTTCATCAAA
This sequence comes from Hofstenia miamia, assembly GCA_900660155.1. Classification (NCBI taxonomy): domain Eukaryota; kingdom Metazoa; phylum Xenacoelomorpha; order Acoela; family Hofsteniidae; genus Hofstenia; species Hofstenia miamia. The sequence continues at coordinate 743,894 of CABFPE010000345.1, read as the reverse complement.
CGAGTATTTGGATTTTCGGTTTCATCTGCCAAAGGGCAAATCTCACAGAGCGATTTTTCAGCTGTGCTGCAATATTAGTTTGTTGTCAATTTGATTTTCCATTGTAAATTAAATTTCAGTCATTTGATTGTTTAAATATTTTAAAAAATTATTTGCTTCATCTTGGTTACTAAACACAGCAAAGATATCATCAACATATCGTTTATAAAATAGAAAATCATGATTAATAAAATTTCTTTCAAAAATGTCCATTGTAAATTAAGCCATGGTTGGGCTATTAAAGTATTCATTTCGATTTCGATCTTTTCTTGAGGAATAATTGATATTAAATGTTCTATATATATCAGATTTCTGGATGAAAAGCTCAACATGTCTTAAAAAACTATAAATTTTCTAATTCCGAAAATGGAGGATCTAGGCGAGAGATACTTCTGCTAGTTTCTTCTTGAACATATTAAATTTGGTATATCACTTAT
>CABFPE010000345.1:732062-743397 GCA_900660155.1 Hofstenia miamia | reverse complement strand
TTTCAAAAATGTCCATTGTAAATTAAGCCATGGTTGGGCTATTAAAGTATTCATTTCGATTTCGATCTTTTCTTGAGGAATAATTGATATTAAATGTTCTATATATATCAGATTTCTGGATGAAAAGCTCAACATGTCTTAAAAAACTATAAATTTTCTAATTCCGAAAATGGAGGATCTAGGCGAGAGATACTTCTGCTAGTTTCTTCTTGAACATATTAAATTTGGTATATCACTTATTTCAATTGATGTTCACAATGTATTCATAAGATTCTTGATTTTCAAAAATGCTAAAAACGTTAACCATATTTGAAATTTAAACTGTTTTACAATAATTGTTTAATTTTTGCTGTACAAAAATCAGCCATTTCATATGAAAACCTGGTAATATTAGCGATTAATCATCTACCCTCATTTTTAAAAATAATTCAATTCTCAAATTGCTAATTTGCTAAGAATCAATGTTCAACATAGTTGATATGACTATTCAATTTCCACAGACTAGGACCAATTTGATTTAATATTTCTATTATATTATACTTGCTAAGCTAAAATATGTCTGCAATAGCTCCATTCAACGTTCTATTTAATTAATGATTCAAAATTTTAGTACATTTAATTTAAGTACGAGAACAGAAATAGTCGTCTGAATATATAATGACAAATTACATTTGAATAAACTAAAACTCAATAGCAGAGAGTCCCAACTAGATGACGAAATTTAGAGAAATGTATTAGGAACCAAAATTTTATCAAATCTAGAATGAGAATTATTCCACAAAAATCGGATTTATAAGATTCAGTACAACCCCCATCAGAAATATCTAGACATCTCTAATATCTGTACAAAAAGAAATAATTATATAATTTTGCTGTACTTGGATTGGAGCTAGAACTGCAATATTTGGCAAATTTTGCATAGAAATAACTATGTAATTCAGCTCACAACATTCTTATCGAATAACCAGTTTGGCTTTCGAAAGAACGGTTCGACCACAGCAGCTGGCATCAAAATTCTCAGCGATGTACATCACATGTTACAGCGATTTGATTATATGCGGCTGGTAGTTTTAGATATTTCAAAAGCATTTGACACGGTTGCTCATAGCAGTATTGTTTCTGGTTTGAGGAATTTTAACCCACGTCTTAATCCTCACATTGTAAATTGGGTAATAAGTTTCCTAGAGGATAGAAAGCACTTTACACTGACGAAAGAAGGTAGCTCTACTGTTCTCACTCTAATCAAGGTGTCCCACAAGGGAATGTTGGTAGTCCCATTTATTATAACATATCTGTCAATGATGTTGCAGTTGAAGTTGACTCAGTCTGTTCATCCTACAGTATTTGCTGATGATAACACTGGGGTCATTGCCAGAAACTTTGGCTGTGATGATGATGCTAGTATAATAATTTCGGATATTCGAAGGCAATTTGAGGCTAAAAATCTGCTATTAAATGTAACGAATTTCGAAATATTGATTACAAATCGCCTGAACAAATTGCCAGTTCAAGAAATTAACGGTGTGGAGCTTGTTTCTCATGTGAGGATTCTAGGCATTGAATTTGATAATACTAGAACTGACTTCTCAATCCACGTCAATAAATGTCATCAGCGTCTTCAACCCTTATATTTTACTAAAACTGAAACATCTTGGATTCAGTAAAAGAGCTTAAATTGCTGTACAAATCGCTTGTCCTGAGCAAGCTTACTTATGCTTGCTCAGTATGGGGCGGTATAAATAAAATGACTGAACAAAGGATTGACAGTGTGCAGAAAAGAGCTGTACGATTCGGGATTATAACTGAGTTCTCCAACATAAGGGATGTCATCAAAGAAGCAGATAAAAAATTATACGACAGAATTGTTGAAAGTAAAGGTAGACGCCCGTTATCCAGATACATTCCATTGAGATCTGATTATGCCGAAAATCACTTACGACACCGAGTTGCAACTGGAGGTGTATCAACCAGCATATTCTCCCATAGACATTTGAAGGTCTATTGATTTTATATTATATTGATATTATGGATGGTAATCTATAATCTATATAAAAGTTGCATCATTATTTGACGATTGAATATAGAATGCGGGATTTATGTGAAAATTCTCGGATATGGCATAACATTTAAAGCGAGATTCGCATGTGAGTTGCAAGTGTTTTTATACAATTTCTAATCGACAACTGCAACACAATGTAAGTAGACCTGGCTACGTACTTATAAATTTTGTGCGTAGCATTAATGACAACTGAGAATTATTATAGGTGTGAAAGCAGAGAATTTATGTTGTTCTTTGCATGTTCACCTCAAACAATAAAATAGATGTAGATAAGCGTACAATCGCGTGTTCTTAGTTAACCACCATATATAAGTCACATTTTAAATGTTTTGTGATTTAATAATAAAACTATAATATAATTAGAAAAATAGCGATGACAGATTCTTTTCGGAAATTCATTCAAATCTAAAAATACTTTACCAAAATTAATAGTGCACATACATATACACATACACCCATACACACAGACATCTATGGTGTATTTAAATTTAAACTAGGAAAAATACTATATTGCTTTAAAATTATTTTGACTATTTCTTTTTGTCAAAAATATGAGATTTTAAAATCGTACAGAATTTACATCGACTGCTGTATATATCGACTACTTTCAACATGAAAAGTCCTATATATCCCAGTGAGAACAATCATAGGATTATATAAATTCCAGAAAATTTACATGACCATTTTTTTTCTTGAATTGACAAATATTTTACTTTTATTCAATTTGATTTCACAATCTTCCAGTATAAAATAATACTAAGGTTTGGTTTCAACTTTTTTTTTGCAGGAAATTTGTAAGCTCAATCAATTTTTTCTGTGAGTTAAACAGGCTCAATTTAATGGTTGTCTGTTAGAAAATTTTTTTGAGCATTGACTAAAAATTTTCACAGAAAGAATCCATTTAATTTTTCAGTTTATATGAATCATCCCCTGTCAATAAATTTAGTCCATAATTGTAAGTTAATAGAGGATTGCAAATAGATCAGAAAATTACATCTTCTTAATTTGAGAAATCTTTTAGGGTTTCATAACAAAATTTCCTGGGATACATTGATTGGAACAAACCACAACATTTAACATTTTGGATCTTTAAAAATCTTCATTAGAACAAAATTGTGTCAACATCAATTTACCTTAAACTACAAGATCTATTAAATTATAATATATGTATACATATATATATATACATATTTGGACTTTGTTGATTATTAAATAATTGCTCTCTATCTTTGTTCTTAATGTAAATAGCTTACATTATTCTTAAATCCTTGGCTTTTTCTAATATTGTATATTTTTTATGCATTGTTGATGTATATGAAGAGATAATTCTGATTTAAAATGTTCCTTAATATGTTCTTTTGCTCTTGTAATTAAATAACTGCTTGTTTCACCAAAGTAGAATTTTTCAAAATTTTCAAAGTTATATTTATAAACTACATATAAAATCAAGTTTAATTCAAGAGGATCCTTATTTTTGACGATATCAGATGTTCTTAGTGATTAAATTGCAAAATTTTTTATACATGGCTGATGTTTATGCATAAATATTTCTGATTTTAAATGCCCCTTACTATGTTCTTTTGCTCTTGTAATTAAATAATTTTTACAATAGTAAGAAGAACCAAGCATTTAAGAATACTAGAAGCTCTTAACCTTAAGAACAAAAATAGAGAGCAATTACTTAATAATCAACAAAGTTCAAACAGATTAAAGATTTTTTAATTGCATGCATATTTATAATTTAATAATCTTGTAGTTTGCTGTAAATTTATGTTGCTACAATTTTTTCCTGGTGAAGATTTTTTAAAATAGAAAACATTGAACATTGTTGTTGTTCCATTATATACATTTCATTTAATTACAATTTCTATTTTATTATTACAAATTATTTCCAATTGTAATTTAGCAAAGTGAAAATTTCCTATTTATGTTTTAGTTTGAATTTCTGCTAATTTGAAACTTGGCAAAATTGAAGCAGAAACCAATTTTGTACCTGCCATGTATTTGCCTATATTTTCTCAGTATGCTTTTGTTTACAGATACTGGTTAATTTTGTATATATATCAGAGTGTTGTTCATTTTATTTCTACTTTGATTGATTCTCAGCAATTGTGTTTGTACTTTTATTAAATTCTGTTTTTCTAATTTTGAACTGCATAGTTAAGAGGCACTCAAAGGGTTGATGAGTTGACTGGTATTTCCTTAAACTTAGGTTAAGTATACAGCTAGGGCATTCATGCTGTGTGTCATTCATGATTATAATTGTTATTAATGCTTTCACCTAAATTGCAGAAGATGAGGAACACACTGAGCATAGCATGAGGACTTAGTTAATTATTTGTAGCAGCAGTCAATCCACACATCAGCTTGAAATTCTCAATAAGATAGAATAATAAGAATGCATTCTGATTTCTCCCCAATGCCACTATATATATATTGTAGCAGCAATCCCCTCCTTTCAACAACAAACATGGGTAGTTGGGCGAAAGTTTGTGTTTAATATTAGTGCTGCCATGTTTATTTCAATTATTCAAATTTTGTATTTTGCCACCATGTGATTTCTGCCAATGTTACCTGCTTAAATGCTTAATTTTTGAATAATGTGCATTGCCCTTGTGATTTTATATCCTGGTTCTTCCAGATACTAAATGGCATTGCTTATCATTAAGTTAATTTCAGTGGCTCTGATGTTGCAAGTTAGCCACAAAGTTTTAGTGAAATTTCCTAATCATGGTTTTGCTTGTAATTTTGTCTCATTTGTCAATTCTATTAATTACAATTCTCTTGCCATTCATTAAACTAAATTACTCATGCCACATAGTTAGCTGTTTTTTATAGACATTCTCTGTCTTGGTGCTTACACACAGTTGGTTATTATGCCTTGTACTGTATATGATACTCATCCTCTAATATTATTCTAACACTAAATCAGTCAATGCTGATATATATATATATATATATATATATATATATATATTGTGCCATCGGTATGAAATCTGCTAACTATTCTTCTATCATAGGTTATTAATGGTTTTGAGTTGATGCTTGGATTTACCAATGCTACAAAATAATTAACTCCTCCTGCTATTATACCCTATCCTAAAAAAGTTAAAAAAACTGGAGATTGTGTTAGGGGAGAGTGGCCACACTTGGCAACCTGATATGGATAACCTTTAAGAAAGAGTCATATAAGAATGGAGCCCTAACTAAGATAAGGAATAATGAAGCCCTAACTCTTTGTTGCAAGTAGTGAACCTAAGTGCTTAGTTAAATAACCTAAACTCATTGCATTTCTCATCTATTGTAATTTAAGTGAAAGCAATAATAACAATTTTTTATGAATAAAAATCAGTACAATAGCCCTAGTCATACACCCAACCTAAGTTAAAGGAGACTAAAGTAAAAACAAATTTACTGAGACTGAATTGAAGAAGAATATAAATGAACAAATCACTCATATATAAGGTTGTATTTGTAAACAAACAATACTTTTGAAAAATATGCAAATTGGTCTTCTGCTCTAATTTTGCCATACTACCAATTAGCAGATATTTAAACTAGAATATATAGCACTATTGTCATTTTGTCAAATTACAATTGAAATAAAATCTTAAAATTAATATTGAAATTGTAATAAAATATAGAGTGAATAATGTTTAAAGTATTTATGCCACATGCCCCCCCCCAAACTGGGCTATAATTTTAGTCTTCTAGCTGTACTTTTTCTGACTCAATGAGAGGCTGAGCATCCTTAACTAGAGTTATAGCATGTGGATCATTTGAGCTGAGAATATCTGCATGTAGCATAAAGCATGTGAAAGCAACACAGAGTTTCCAGTTGAGTGCTGACTCATTTGGCAAAGTTGTAGAATTTAGGGTTTTCCATTGGATTTTGCTTTTTGTGATGAGCAATGTTAATGTTGGATCCTCAGTGAGATATATAGATATCAACCATAGAGCACACCAGGCAAAGAAGTTGGGGGCTCTGCTTTCTTCATATAGTATAGACTAGAAGTCAGTTTGATCAGAGATTTCTAATGAGCATTGAATGTTAGTAATAAATCATTCCACTGAATAATGGTAGGTTTGTGCTGGAGATGCTATCAAAATGACAGTCCAGACATTATCAGTTGGTTTATTTCTTTGATGAACTTATTGTAAAAGGGAAAAAACATGAACATTTGTGATACTGTTCAGAGCACATTGTTTGGTGATTAGTTCATATGATTGGGATTCTAAAAGAATGTCAACTGCAATGTGTATATCTACCATTAAATTGTGATAATCACAAATTCTGTGTAGAAACAAGTTTACATGTATTAAAGCAGCAGTTGAATTGTGAAAATCATATAATCCTAATATGCTGAATTGTTGAGTTTTAAGAATAAAAAAGTTATCCAGGCTCAATTCTAGTTCATATAGTTTTGATCCACAGTAAGCTAATTGGTAAGCTAGTGAAAGTTTATCCAGTAATTTAGTATCAGATAACTCTTTTTGCTTGATAAAGTAAATAATAAATTAAAATGTTTTCCAGCCACAGATGAATTTGCAATTATAAAACCAAATTATCTTTGTAGGTTTATGTAAATTTGTAAGTCTAAATTCATTATCAAAACAAGTATGTACATACTTCAGAAGTAAGAGTTGTTGAGGTCTTTGTTCATAGAGTGTGGATAGCAAATGTGTGTATTTAAAGCTAGGCATTTTTCAGCATCAAATAAAAACAGCATAGTAGAAAAATGAATAGAATGTTGTGTGTCTAACTGTTATTTATTTCAGTTTTTGTTTTATGAGAAATTTCAGATTCTATGATATACTGTGCCTTCTGATTAGTAATGAAATATAAGTGAATTGTTTCATTGCCAATCACAAAGACTCTTGCAGGATATTCTTGTAAACATTCTCTAGATTGTGAACTGGAGCATTGACTGGAAGTAGAAGAAAGGGGGACATGAGTGGTGACGTTTTTTTATTGTATTAGAACAAGTGGTTGTAGCACTGATTCCTCTTTTATTTTAGAAAGACAAGTCTGTTTTGTAGACTTTTCAATGTCTGTACTGGACCCCTCTATAATTCATGCCAAAGATAGGTAATTTAGGTTGGATGAACACTTAAACTTGCTCTGTTCTCTAAATTGTGCCAGGGAGAGGAGGATGGGTTCAAAGTGTCAACATAATAGTTGATTTGTCATGATTGAGTCATTGCTCCCATAATAGGATAATAGTTTCAATGGGTATCCAAATTGTTCACCAGATATAAATGTCGACTTCTATTAAGTTGTGATTGCCACACTCTATGTCTGTGGTTGGATGGCTGCACTAGGTGATTGCTGCTGATTGATATTGCTTTATTAAATCTTTCTCAGGATGGACATCAGGATGAAACAGGTTTAAATCAGTTCAGATTTAACACTGATGCAAGTCAGATCTGAGGTGCAGGCTAATTTTTTGCTACTGCTGATGAATTTGGAAGTTAAAATATATTTGAATCTTTATATTAAACTTGTAAAAATCCTTAAGAATTCCAAAATAATAATATCAAAAAAATTAATTACAGCTGAAGAAGGAAAACTTAAATTAACTTTTACCAACAACATTCTTAAAACTTACAAAAGATGGAAAATATTTACAATTATTACACACAGCAAAAGACTTATAAACAGGGGTGTTAAGATCATGTGCTGTTAATTGTATCAATATAATAAGTGCAGCTAACAGCTAATCAAATTGGTTTTGACCAGCAAGGCACTTTTATGCTATATTTTTTGTATTTAAAGTATTATAACTGCTTTGTGAGTTAATTTAAGTTTCTGCATTACAGTTACAAAGTTTGATATTTGATATTACTCTTGAATATGTTAACATGCAATAATTTTATTAAAAATACTGGATATGATTTTGATGTGACAGTTAAATGGAGTTATTCTGATGATGTTAATGTTGTATCCAATTGGGATTTGTTGTCTATCTTGCAAATTGGTGAAGAAACTATACTTTTGTAACTACCTATAGCCTGTAACTGTGAAAGAGGGTTAGATTTTCCTTAAAAGGTTAACTTTATTTGTTTTGATAGTTTTTCTTACTATTAGTTTTTTATAAATTTTAAATTCAATTTTAGAATGTAATATGTTATAGCTACTAATATTTTAGTAGTTGTGTGCATAGGTTAAGATCCTGCAAATTTGCAAATATATTTTTAATCTGAACCTAATTTTTAGAGGATAGTTTTTTTCAGTCTGCATCTGAATCTTACTGTATCAGGTCAATTAAGAACAAATGAAATTCAAAACTGTAAATTCTTTGACTTTTCCTCCCAAATTTGCAATTCAGATTTTAATATGCACTGAATGCAAGTAGCAAATTGTTTAGAACAAACCTTAAAATACATCAGCAACTTTAAAATGATACAATGAAAGGATTTGAAAAAATTTGAATCTGAATCTTAACATTAACAGGCTCCTAGTATGACCCCAGGCATAGATATTGTTCTCAAGGGCTCTGAGTAAGTCCATATTTTAAAGTCTATTAAATCAAATGAAAAATTTTTTTTGTGCAAGAAATTTTTTGAAACAAACTAATTTTTTAAATTGGCTTTTAACAACAGCTGCTAACAGCAAAAGTGCTTGTTGTTAAGATTAACAGCAGATAATGCTGTCAACAGCAAAGTTGTCACTCCTGCTAATAAGTGATAATAAAATTGAAAAATTCCAATTACACAGAATTCTTCTTATAGTTTTAATAATTGTGGTTAATGTCCCATATCAATGTACTTAAATTGCGAAAATCCTTTAGCTTTAGAGTATTCAAATGATTTATGAGAAGCACAGACTAAATAGCTTTAAATATTATATATGGTATTACAACTACACCACTAAGGCTGCAAGAATACAATATCAATTTGGAAGACTAATATCACTTTCTAAGCACCATTTCTTTACCTAAGATGTATGAGGCTTTCCTTATATAATTTTGTTGTGTCTCTTAAATACTAGCAATATTTTCAGCAAGCCCCTGGTTTGTGTCAAGTAAATGACTGCCATTAGCCTATTTTATATTGTTTGATAAATATCAGCAAAAAGAAACCATATAAACACGTGATTTCAATATTGAATAAACCAACATGAGGAATAATGTAAACTAAATTTTCGCCATTGCAATTGTCAAATGAAATCAACACAAGGAATTGGTGTAAGCATGTCCATGCGTCCATGTTACATGATGGACTTTGTATCAAGGCAAATAAACTATTTTTTAATTTATTTTGATTAGAAATATTCAATTTAAATTTTTGATATGCAAAACTATTATCCATTGTTGAAGAATATAAACCAGGACAGTTTGTTCAAAGTACAATTATCTCATAATTATAAAATTATGAATATTACTGTTGTAATGAAATGTCAATGCTCTTAAAAATCATATAAGTAAAAATAATAAATATATAACTAATGAGTTGACATCAACACAATGAATTGCAACATTGCAGACCTTTACAGAAAACATTATTACTATACATACCAGTATATAAATATGTTTTGAATTTGTTTTAAAATTCCAAATGATGTCATAGAGTAGGCTGCCATAAACATTGCTAGATTATAGAAGAGACTCATATTGTTTACATTTACAATTAATGGCAAAATTAATGAGACTAGAAGTACAGAGATATCTGAACAACCAAACATTGTAGATATTGATGCTGCACTTACTCCTTTCCTAGCTCCTGCTAAGGGGAAAAATAGTGCAAGCAACATAGCATTCATTGTCTCACACTCAAAAAGCAACAATTTGATTATGACAGCAACCCATAAGGAGGAGTTTCCCATTGCCTAACTGCTAAAATCTAAAAAAATAAGGGTTTATATATATATATATATATATATATATATATATATATTGTTCATTTTCATAAAAATATTTGTAAATTAAATCCATAAACTCTCAAAGTTGTATTACAATAGATCTATATCTTAAGAATCCACATTGAAAATGGGAATTTTTTTCAGAAACAATCAGATATACTTCTTAAATAGTGTCTTTTCAAAAACTAGAGATGATTTTGGAAATAAACTAATTTATTTATGCATTTGGTTGAATCAGCTTTGTGAATTGGAGTGATTTGGGCAATTTTCCATAAACTAGGATATTGACAGCTAGAAATTATGTACTTAAATATCTGTAATACATGTGGTGTAAGATGTTGACAAAGGTTTTAACAAATTCTATAAGAAGATTATCATTAGATTGTCCAGAAATTGATAAAGAAGTTAACTCAGTTAGTACATCATTATATATTATTTCAATAATATTGAATTGTGAATTCGGAAAAGTATTGAAGTCTTTATTGCTCGTTGAATATACTGAAGCAAAGAATTCCTTAAAAGTATTCACAATATCAGAGTTAGTGTTAACAATAACATCATTATAAATCATTGATGATGGTAATTTTTTCTTTGACAGAGATCTTAAAAGTTTAAAACAATTATTAGTTGATGAACTCTCAGTAAGCTTTTCAAGATAAACGACTTTATCTAATTCAATAGAATCTAACAAATTTGTTTTTAGTTTATTGTATTTTTTATAAAAGTTTGCTTGAATCGGATGTTTTCTTAATAATCTGCTAATTGTACCAAACGTGTTGATCCAGTTAATTGTGTGTGATGTAAAGCCGTGAGGAAACATTCTGCATTTTCTTCTTTACTTTGGTATGAAACAGTAAATCATTTCAAGTAATTTTTCATACCAGTATTCGGCATAGTTGTGATCATTTAGATTTAAAACAGTTGTATGTTTGGTTTGGTGCATTGTGTTTTGATTGAATCATTTCTCAGTGGCGCAGTCAGAGGGGCAGGATGCCATGTCCTATTTCACCTTTTTTATTTCGTCCTGCCTCTTCCTAAGCACACTTTGTATTCCATTCGGTTTTTGGTCGAATTCTCGTTTTCAGTTTGGTTCAGTTTGAAAAAAAATAAAATGAATAACAGAAAAATAAATGCAGCAACAATTTTTCTAAATAAAATTGTTTCGTAACGAAATAAAAGCTCAATATTAAACACGCTATAGGTCAAAATACATAATTTTTTCAGCACCACTTCATCTTTTAACTTTCATTTTTTAAAAGTGTCCCTACTACAATGCATTACTTTTCTGCCTGTAACCCATGTCATAATGACTAAGCTCTCTTGCTTCTTGATAAACTAAAATCAGGCTATAGGCCTAGTGTCTCCCTGCTTTTGCTTCTGTTCATTGCTTTAAATAATATATATATATATATATA
>CABFPE010000345.1:650130-694766 GCA_900660155.1 Hofstenia miamia | reverse complement strand
ATAATACACTATTTACAAACATTTATATATTTAGAATCGCGAAGGCATCACAGAGTTTACAAATTTAACAATTGGAAATCATATCTAACGATGGAAAATCGTCATCAACTTTGAATAGCAAAACGTGTCATCGTATTTACGCATTAAAGTTACAAAGCAGAAAACTAGTTATGTTTGTAGCTATGCAAAAGTCATAATGAAATAAGGTGAACATGTGAAAAACATGCAGTTGTTTGTTTTATCAGTCATGACGCTTTGTTTGAAATCTGGCGTGTTTTTCGAGTTGTGTGAAATATTTACAATAGCATGTACTATATTAAAGAACTATTCATTTGTTGGATGACAAAATATACATTATTGTGGTATGTCAATCAAATGGAAAATTTTGACTGTCTCCCTCATCATATTCAAACGCATTCAACTGGTACAAACGCAATTTCATAAAATTGGCTTTACAGAAAGAAACCTTACAAATGAATGATTACTTTATTGAATNTTGTTTGAAATTTGGCGTGTTTTTCGAGTTGTGTGAAATATTTACAATAGCATTTACTATATTAAAGAACTATTCATTTGTTGGATGACGAAATATACTTTATTGTGGTATGTCAATCAAATGGAAAATTTTGACTGTCTCCCTCATCATATCCAAATGCATTCAAGTGGTACAAACGCAATTTCATAACATTGGCTTTACAGAAAGAGCTTTTGATGTGTTAATGATTTATTTTATTCGCCTATATACGTCTATGTAATATTTCTATTTTCACCAAATGCGTTTTTTGTTTTAAAACAATTTTTATGAGTTAATGCTTTACTTGCCTATATGCATTAATGTAATATCTATTTTCACTAACTGAGCTTACATTTTTACAAATTATATAGTACTTGGGTGTTATCAAATGTCACTAGATATTTTATTTTGGAATTGTTATTATCGTTTTCATTGCTCATGGTTTAGGTCCGTGGTAACAATAGGCCTCCTGGGGAAAGCCAGCCACATTAAATAAATGGCTTAACGCATTTCTGTCAGCCACCTCCTGAGTGAATGTGGAAGTGCCGTCATATTTTAGAATGAAGATGGAAACTTGAAGATTGCAAAATGCTGAACTTTGTCACTCAGAATCACTGTGTAATGTATGCTTTTACATTAGTACATAAATGTGCTTGGAAACATGCTCTAATGCAAATAACATATGATTTTTTGTTTGAAATATTTGGGTTTTGGATCTATGAATTGTTTTCCTTAAAACACTGTGTTGCATGTTTAAACATTGTTACAACAAACACGCCCTAAGTAAAATTTGTCATCAAAAATATCAGTTTGCCTAAATCCTAAAAATCAAAGATTCTCACTTTTTGGTCTAAACAAATTGTCTAAAAAATTATTTGCTCAATTTAGTTTCGTCAAAAATATTTCGTCGCTAGATGGCGTCCAATAGAATCACTTCAGTACCAAATGGCAAATAGTCATGGGTGTCCCATTGGCACGTCCTTCTGCCTGTCTTAACTACTTGTACAAGATTATAACTACCACAGAAGACCCCATAAAACTACAAGTAAGGTGTGTTACAGAAAACTTTAAAGAACAGTATAACAAGATCTTAAATGAACTCCTGAGGGAAAGCCAATATGCAGCACCAACAGTATTTGTCAAACAGGCATAAAAAGTACAGATTCTGCATAGACTTTAGAAAATTTAATGATAAAACTAAGGAAGATGCATATCCTTTGCCATGGATAGAAGACATATTATATGAAGCTAGCAAGCATAAGTACTTTATAAGTTGGAGGGGTGGCATTGCTGTATTGTGTGAATTAGTGATCAAGAGGTCCATTTAAAAGACACACTGAAAAGGTTTACTTTGCTTGCCTTTTGAGCCTTTTTCCCATTCAGAAAATTTTGATTTATTGAATTAAAAAAAATATAGTTTCATTTCAGTGTTGTACTGCAGCATGTATTGCAATCAGATATATATCTATTTAGGTTCACAGCTAAAATAGCAATGTTAGTTGCTTTCTTAGTTGTATTATAAAAAAAGTCTCACTAATTATTGAATGTGTCTTCAATTTTACAGCTGCTCACTTTATTCATTGAATAAGAATATTGAATATAAAAAATTATATATACTTTCATTTCAGTTTTGTACTGCAGCATGTATTGCAATCAATTATATATCTCTTTAGCTTCACAGCTAAAATAGCAACATTTAGTTGCTTTCTTAGTTGTATTATGAAAATAGTCCCAAAAATATTGAATGTGTCCTCAATTTCATAACTTCTCAAATTATTCATTGAATAAGAATATTGAATATAAAAAACTGTTTGTACTTTCATTTCAGTTTTGTACTGCAGCATGCATTGTAATCAATTATATATCTCTTTAGCTTCACAGCTAAAATAGCAATGTTAGTTGCTTTCTTATTTGTATTATGAAAAAGTTCCAAAAATATTGAATGTGTCATCATTTTCACAATTGCTTACTTTATTCATTGAATAAGAATATTGAATATAAAAAATTATATATACTTTCATTTCAGTTTTGTACTGCAGCATGCATTGTAATCAATTATATATCTCTTTAGTTTCACAGCTAAAATAGCAACATTTAGTTGCTTTCTTAGTTGTATTATGAAAAATGTCCCAAAAATATTGAAAATGTCATCAATTTCACAACAGTTCACTTTATCCATTGAATAAGAATATCAAATATAAGAAACTCTCTGTACTTTCATTTCAGTTTTGTACTGCAGCATGTATTGCAATCAATTATATATCTCTTTAGTTTCACAGCTAAAATAGCAACATTTAGTTGCTTTCTTAGTTGTATTATGAAAAATGTCCCAAAAATATTGAAAATGTCATCAATTTCACAACAGTTCACTTTATCCATTGAATAAGAATATCAAATATAAGAAACTCTCTGTACTTTCATTTCAGTTTTGTACTGCAGCATGTATTGCAATCAATTATATATCTCTTTAGTTTCACAGCTAAAATAGCAACATTTAGTTGCTTTCTTAGCTGTATTATGAAAAAAGTCCCAAAAATATTGAATGTGTCATCAATTTCACAATTGTTCACTTTATTCATTGAATAAGAATATTTAATTGAAAAAACTATATGTACTTTCATTTCAGTTTTGTACTGCAGCACATATTGCAATCAATTAGATATCTCTTTAGCTTCACAGCTAAAATGCCAACATTAGTTGCTTTCTTAGTTGCATTATGAAAAAAGTCACACAAAGTATTGAAAATGACATAAATTTCCCAATTGCAAATTTTAGTATTGTGAAAAAACAATTTTTAATTTCCATTCTAGATATGAGTGATCTTAATTTTCCATGCCAAATAAACTTTTGAAATCAATAAAAAAGATACTAAGAAATATTATATATTTTTACACTAGATTTTGATAAATTGCTTCAAAATAAAAATGAAGACCAAAATATCATAGCCTGCACATTCAACTTTTGGGTTGAATGCATTTGCATAATATTTGAAAATGAAAAAAATGAAAAACACTAATATTGTATTTAATGCAAACAGGCAATAACTTATAAACACACAAAGAAACAAACAAACTTTTAACTTTACTAACCTGTGCAAGTAATTTGAAAAATTGTTAATAATGAGAACTATTATCATAAAGTTTAGCAATGAATGTTTTTGCTTTCAAAAAATTTCCTAGAAATTAAAAACCATACTATCTTTATAATATGCTTCCTCTTTAAGAAGAGGAAACCTTTTTTAACTGTCAGGTCCATCTGCTCTCAACTCTACTATTTTCTCCATCCATACATCAACAATGGAAATAAATGAAAATATAACAATCCCTCTTAACCCATTTATAACTAATTTTAATACCACTACAATCCAAACATCAATTTGTTTTTTCAATTAAAACATTATTGAAATAGTGATTTATAAATCTATCTAATGAAATTACCATTTTTTGAATTTCAAACAATATTCATATTATTTCATTAAATTTTGAACAAAGTATTGATCAAATAAAAATCTAATAGTGCAAATAGATTCAGAAGGTTTGAAAATAGGTATAAACTGCAGTTTTAGAACAAAAACCAAGTTATGAAGCCCTTAAAAATATATATTTCTTTACTGCAGCTTACATATACTGTCACATTAAGTAAAAATTTAAATGCACAGATCTAAGTGGAGCTTAGCAATTAATAAAAAACATTTCCACCTAAATTTGAACATGAAAAATTTAAATATGAATTCATTTTTTCATTTAAAACATTACTGAAATAGTGATTCATAAATCTATCTAATAAAATTACCATTTTGTGAATTTCCTATTATTTCATTAAATTGTGAACAAATCATTGATCAAATATAAAATCTAACACTGCAAATAGATTCAGAAGGTTTGAAAATAGGTAGAATAAGCAATTTTCAACAAAAATTCGCTTTTGCAATTGATTCACAAAAATCAGATCTCTTAAATCTAGGGCATATTGAAAAAGATACTAAGGCAGCTCATAATTTCCTACTAAAATATTGAACCAGGCTTTCAACTCCATGTATCTCTTGGCTCAACATGCCACTAATGGCAACAGCGCTGGCATTGCAGTCTACAATGAAATCCTTTGTATAATCCGGGGTATTTAACAACGGTATCTTTTGGAGCTTGGTTTTGATTCCTTCTAACACTTCCTGCTCAGTCCATGTCCATTTGAATTCATCAGATTTTTTAAGCTATTGAGTGATGGATTTTGTTTTCTCAGCCAAATCCGGGATAAACATTCCGTAGTAATTTAAAAATCCCATTAACCTCTGCACATCTTTTCAGCTCCTGGTTGTCTCAATTTTTTCTAGAAACTGCTTTGCATTGGTTTTTATTGAGATTTGTCCATGCTTGATTACTCTGCCTAGAAATGTGACTTTAATTTGTGCCAAAGAACATTTATTACCATTCACTTTAAGTCCAGCTTTCTGCAACAATTCCAAAGTCCAATTTAATTTCTCAAGATGTTCATCAAAAGTGTTGCTTGCTACAAGAATATCATCAATATACACTGAAATCCCAGGTTTGAGAATGTTGGACTCATTAGTTAATATTTTGGTGACATAGCGCTGAAAAGTTGTGGGGGCATTACATAAACCAAAGGCCATATATTTCCATTCCTATAAGCTGTAGGGTGTGATGAATGCAGTTTTTGGAATGTTGGATGGACACATCAGTACTTGCCAGTAGGCTTTACATAGATCAAGGCAGGAAAAAAACTTATACTTACTGGCATCATATAACAGATCCTCGATTTGAGGCAATGGGTAAGCATCTTTGATCATGACATCATTATATTTTCTAAAGTCAATACAGAGCTTGTACTTTTCCCCTTGCTAAATAAACATGCTTGGGGCTGTGTAGGGACTATTGCTTCCCTGAATTATTCCACTCTCTATTAGATCCTTTAGAATTTTCTCATATTCTGATTTGAGGTTCTCTGGAACCCAGTGGACAGGTAGTCAAATCTGCTTTACCTTGATCACATGTTCTTCTCCAATTGCTTGTCCCAAGCTGATCGTACCATAATTAAAAACTTCACTCTTACTCTGAAGTATTGAAATGAGTGATCTCTTCTCTGTGTCATTTAGATGTGAATGGGTTTCATTATTTACAGTAGGGATCTTAACACCAGACAACTCTTCTAGATCATGGATGATGGTACATATGGATAAACAGGAGGTCTCTACACTCTCGACCTGAACTGGTACTTCTATTATCTGTAGATCTGATTCCTTAAATCACACCAGATGTGTTGATCCATTAAGAATAGTGACATAGGTTTTTCCTGAACTTACTTTACATAGATTGGGTGAAAAAGAGATGCCTTTAATATATTTGCCTCTTTGGCCTGCTATCATCACGTCTCCATTCATCTCTGAGTTCAAAAACACAGCAATTCAGGTCCAGTGCTTAGTGTCTAAGTAGACAGGCTTGTCTAAATTAAACACGACTTCCCATTCAGGAATTGTAGCTAACTGCGTGGCATCTTGATCTTTTATAGACATCATGTTATTTTTATAATTGATCACACATGAGTTTCTCTCAAGAAAGTCATTGCCCAGAATCAAATCATAGGGGAGTTGATGATTAGTGGTATCAATAACAATGAGGTCTACTTCCAATTGTTCAGTGCGAATCTTTAACATGGCATTTCGCAATTTCCCTTTCAATGAAATTAAATTTCCTGACACATCAATGAGTTTAATATTGGATGAGGAATTTATTGAGTCATGGGTAAAGCAAATGTCTTTACAGCATTCATCACTTATGATTGAAGCAGCAGCTCCAGTGTCAATAGTGGCATTAATAATTGTCCATTCATTTCCACAGGAATTAGGTTTTTTCTTATCAGATTAGTAATCACCAATACATCCCGTGCACATTTTGAAGGAGTCGGCGCTCAATTTAATTTAAATGTGGTAACTCATTCTTCACCAAATTGACTAATAATGTGTCAGTAGAAGATGCAGCAGGATCATCAACCAAGAAGCCCTCACCTTCAGCAACGATTTGGATCTTTGTCTTACAATTAGATTTAAAATGTCCTTTCTCGCCACATTGAAAACACCTCACTGAAGCCATGTTGAAATCTTTCTTCAAGACTGTTTTCTTGGGTTCATATCTTANTCATTTAGATGTGAATGGGTTTCATTATTTACAGTAGGGATCTTAACACCAGACAACTCTTCTAGATCATGGATGATGGTACATATGGATAAACAGGAGGTCTCTACACTCTCGACCTGAACTGGTACTTCTATTATCTGTAGATCTGATTCCTTAAATCACACCAGATGTGTTGATCCATTAAGAATAGTGACATAGGTTTTTCCTGAACTTACTTTACATAGATCGGGTGAAAAAGAGATGCCTTTAATATATTTGCCTCTTTGGCCTGCTATCATCACGTCTCCATTCATCTCTGAGTTCGAAAACACAGCTACTCAGGTCCAGTGCTTAGCTTCTAAGTAGACAGGCTCATCTAAATTGAACACAACTTCCCGTTCAGGGATTGTAGCTAACTGCGTGGCATCTTGATCCTTTATAGATATCGTGTTATTTTTATAATCAATCACACATGAGTTTCTCTTGAGAAAGTCATTACCCAGAATCAAATTGTAGGGAAGTTGATGATTAGCAGTATCAATGACAATGAGGTCTACTTCAAATTGTTCAGCGTGAATCTTTAACATGGCATTTCATAATTTCCCTTTCAATGAAATTAAATTTCCTGACGCATCAATGAGTTTAAGATCAGATGAGGAATTTATTGAATCATGGGTAAAGCAAATGTCTTTACAGCATTCATCACTTATGATTGAAGCAGCAGCCCCAGTGTTGATAGTGGCATTAATAATTCGTCCATTCATTTCCACAGGAATTAGGTTTTTCCTTATCAGATTAGTAATAACCAATACATCCCATGCACGTTTTGAAGGAGTCAGCACTCCATTTAATTTAAATGTGGGGACTCACTCTCTGTCAAATCGACTAATAATGTGTTGGTAGAGGATGCTGCAGGATCATCATCATCAACCAAAAATCCCTCACCTTCAGCAACAATTTGGATCTTTGCCTTACAATTAGATTTAAAATGTCCTTTCTCACCACATTGAAAACACCTCACTGAAGCCATGTCAAAATCTTTCTTCAAGACTGTTTTCTTGGGTTCATATCTTACAGTTGTTCCAGATAATTCATGAAGATCTTTGTCGATTCTACTAGAGTTATAAATCATGTAAACAACACTAATTGCCTTTCTTATAATCTTGTGCAAACTCTCCTCAGGGTTGCATTTCTTTTCCAGGCAACTACAAATTGAGGGGGGAAAACCTCTGCAAATATAAGAGAAGAGATCATGCTGAGAGTATTTGGGAGACAAACTGCTTAATCNTCTAAGTAGACAGGCTTGTCTAAATTAAACACGACTTCCCATTCAGGAATTGTAGCTAACTGCGTGGCATCTTGATCTTTTATAGACATCATGTTATTTTTATAATCAATCACACATGAGTTTCTCTCAAGAAAGTCATTGCCCAGAATCAAATCATAGGGGAGTTGATGATTAGAAGTATTGATAACAATGAGGTCTACTTCAAATTGTTCAGTGCGAATCTTTCACACAGCATTTTGCAATTCCCTTTCAATGAAATTAAATTTCCCAACACATCAATGAGTTTAATATTGGATGAGGAATTTATTGAGTCATGGGTAAAGCAAATGTCTTTACAGCATTCATCACTTATGATTGAAGCAGCAGCTCCAGTGTCAATAGTGGCATTAATAATTGTCCATTCATTTCCACAGGAATTAGGTTTTTTCTTATCAGATTAGTAATCACCAATACATCCCGTGCACATTTTGAAGGAGTCGGCGCTCAATTTAATTTAAATGTGGTAACTCATTCTTCACCAAATTGACTAATAATGTGTCAGTAGAAGATGCAGCAGGATCATCAACCAAGAAGCCCTCACCTTCAGCAACGATTTGGATCTTTGTCTTACAATTAGATTTAAAATGTCCTTTCTCGCCACATTGAAAACACCTCACTGAAGCCATGTTGAAATCTTTCTTCAAGACTGTTTTCTTGGGTTCATATCTTACAGTTGTTCCAGATAATTCATGAAGATCTTTGTCGATTCTACTAGAGTTATAAATCATGTAAACAACACTAATTGCCTTTCTTATAATCTTGTGCAAACTCTCCTCAGGGTTGCATTTCTTTTCCAGGCAACTACAAATTGAGGGGGGAAAACCTCTGCAAATATAAGAGAAGAGATCATGCTGAGAGTATTTGGGAGACAAACTGCTTAATCAAAAAAGTCTTTCAACTTGTGTAATGTAATTACAAATATCGTCCCCTCTCTTAAAAGACATATCACAAAGCAAAGTCTTGTATTGGTGTTTTATGTGAGGGGCCTTGTAGTGATGCTCAAAAAACCCAACTAACAGTTGATAGTCAGTCTTGATATTCTGATCCAACATCATGTATTGATTGTATGCTAGCCCACTCAAATACAGTGGGAATTGTGATACAGTGTCTTCTTGAGATGTTTTATACTGTTTCATGGGAAGCTCAAACAAAAATAACCACTCCTCAAAGGATTGTGAAACTGCATCAATTCGTCTCATGAACTTAGGTAGGACTGAATGTTTACTGTGCACTGGTATTTGTCCGGGAGTCTCAACAGGAAGAATTGAACAACAAAATCAGGGTTGCCTATCTGAGGTAGTACCATTTAGTGGACTCAGGGCATCAGACATATGTTCATTTGAGGTAGTTAATGCTGAAGCACCAGGTGGCTGCACATGATACAGTAGGAATGAAATCTCTATCTCTAAGAGGGGTAGCAACTATAGCAATGGATGCTTGAGTAAATGTAGGATTAGACAACACAAACAAAGTGATGCAAGATGACATTGAAGTGGGGGGAATTATCACCTTACTTTCATCGCACTGTGAAGGCATTGGTGCCCTCAAAAGAATGGGGGTTGAATGTCCACCTCCTCAAGATTGAATCATCTGTGCAAATTGATCAGTGATCTTCTCGGCCCAATCCCCTAAAGCTTCATTTAATGTAGCATGAGTAACAAATTCATCAACAGGGATTTTTAAGAGGTTGGCTTCTGCTGACTTAGCCATATTGGTTTTTAGTTCATGAATTTGTAATTCCAATGCAACAGTGGATTCTAGCATCCGCATTTCCATCTTCTGGTACGCGACATGTTGAGTGTTGAGCTCAGCTTGGAGAGACTCAACTTGATGCTCACTATCCATTCTCATAGCTACTTGCTGTGATAATGCATCTTTCAGGTGCTCAATCTCCATTTGTTGAGTATCAAAGTGTGGCAGGGAGTTCATCACATTATCAACATGATTATATGGATGGAAGGGAATGGGAGGAGCATTCTGCGTATTCAAGACTCTGCAAAGCCTTTGCTGGATATCAGGGCTGCTAGTACCCTCACGTGGATATGGACTGGTTGATGTGAGATGATCGCGCCTTTGAGCCATTTGGGTAGGAGAAGTCAGAGGACAGAAATTTAACAATGATCCAACAGTGCAAGGGGCAACGTCCTGGTTGCCAATGCTTACACAGGGGACACTCTGTTCCGGAGGAGTCCCAAAAGTAGGAGAGTAAGTAACTGTATGATTTGAATCCATTAACTACAAAGCAAATAACAAGAAATAATAACTACAATAACTGACAGTTGGGAGCACTTCCCAACCACAGAAGAAACACCCAGCTCATAGAAATCACAAGATACAAACCCAAATGTGGGATATGGCAGCACTTGGTAATAAATCCAACATGTCAAGCACTGAGACAAAACGGAATTTTAAAGAGTAAAATGGAAGCCTAACACTTAAAAATTGTGATTGCCTTTCTAATGGAGAGAAAAAGGATCAGTATACTTCAGTTGGTAGATTTGCACTGAAATCCAGCTGACCAGCACCAAAACAAAAACAGAACCCACTCCAAACCATCAAAAGAGACAACAGAGAAAAATAAGTTGTTATCATGTCAGCATCCTGTCATGGTCGCCATGTAGAATTGTGGGTTGTAAATATACTAGAAAACTATTTGACTCTGCAGAAGGTTAAACATAGAGATCTGACAGCCCCAATTCCAGGTAAACAATTAGAGAGAGAATGTATATAAACATTGGTAATTCATCCAAGTAATAAATACTTTAGGTAACTCCAAGATGACCAACTCACATGGCTTCCAGCCATAGCAAAGTCTTCAGGAACAGTATAGTGCTCGACTTAATGCATGGTGCTACCCTATTGGTCTCACTTATTAATTTCTATCTCAGACAAAATAAACATCTCATTTTCATTGTTAGTTCTCAGCTCACTAAATAATAGTCTGTAATTGCCAGACATTCGTGCTAGCCAACTGCATGGTATCATCACAGTGTAATCACATATAGGTGCATGTACATGTTGAACATCAAACGAAAGTTTTATTATTTCCTTATGTGTAACTGTATCCATAACTTAATGAGCCCACAATTTGGGCTGGTAAGATCTGTTGATCTCCAGGAGCTAAGTGTTGCCCTGTACTTTAGAAAAGCACTCCCAAATTGTCGCTGAACTTAAGCAGTTATTTTCATAATCAAAAAATACTAATAAGAAATAACAGAAGAGAAAGTGAACAGTAATTGAAGCTAGATAAAATCTATTAACCTTTTCTAACATTGTTTCTCAATTTATACACCTTCAAAATAATAAATAATTACCTGTCTTTGTTTACAGTTAATCATTAGCTATTCATGTTATCAATTTCCCTCGCAAATTAAATTTGAGCAACACGTTTAGCACCATCGAGGGGACATAGCTAGCTTTCGTAAACCTAAGCTCGAAATTAGTCTTACGTCATGATGACGTTAATAAAAAAAAATTAAATGTATACTAATCACGAAAATTCCCTGAGTGACTCTACAATAAAGTCTGCATCAGAATGTGTTTTGACTACAGCTCAATATTCAAATACAAGCAAAATATGAAAAACAAAATTTGGAGTATTATTAGCTGTTCTTAATTGGCAAGCAAATATTAAAATAATACATTTTTAAATTCTAATTAAAAATGTCTAAATTTTGCTTGTAATTGAATATTGAGCTGCAGTCACAATTACAACCCCACATCATAAACTCTAAACTTCAATCTAGTTTGTGTATTACAAGTGAAGAGCTATTTTACATTACACAATTTCACATGATTTCACTTAGTCGTTAGTGAAATATCTAGTTGCCGAAACGTCTGGTTAGTCAAACATCCAGTATTCCAGTTAGTGAAATATCCAGTTAGAGAAACGTCCGGTTAGTGAAACATCCAGTTAGTGAAACGTCTTTATCTGTAGACCGATATTATATTTCAACCAACCCCATTTTGTTATCTTTTTAATGTTTATAAGAAATAATTTCGATACGACCTCAAAATTACTCTAATATTAAACTATAAATTTATATATTTAAGACTTCTATATTATCTACTTTTGAAAATTTATTATGAATTATATTTTGTGAATCACATTAATTTGAACCACTTTCACGTGAACCCTTAAGTATACAGTAAGATATGGATGGAATTCTTAAAGAAACATTTTAAATCTTTTGTAGATTCATTGATAAGACAACTGATCCTAATAGCCGTGTGGTTACAGCGCTGGCTCACAGACCTCGCAGGACACGGTTCGAATTCAACCAATGATAGCTATTTTGGCAAAGGTATAGAATAGGGTGCACGCGGACAAAATAAACACTAATCCAGGGTAAAAAACGATGAGAAATGCAACAACATACGTAAAAAGCTTAAAAAATAATGTATATAGACCAATAACTTTGTATAATTCACCAAATTCGTAGCACGCGGTAACACGCATTAGCACGCGGTACATATTTAAGGGGAATTGCACAGAAAACTGGGAATTCATAAATTTTTTTGTCTATTTTTAACCCAAATGCACGATATAGTTGTACATTTATGTAAATCTATACATTTTTTTAGTGTAAATCAAGTCTTTTTTACTTGATTTTTTATATTAATTTGAACTTTCAAAGAATTTGTTCTCTAGATTAGTAGTTATTTTCGTATTTTATTTACCGATTAGTACCGAATTTATAGCTAGCATGTCCGCGTTGCATAAATATATATTTCGCTAACATTGTTATAAATATATTTTAAATTGTGCGTTGGGTGCAATAACCATGGGCCTGTCGATATGCAATTGTTACTGAAAATTTAAATAAATTTACTCAAAATGTTATATGCATTACATATAACGTATAAACTTATATATTTTCATACTTATTGAACATGTATATGGGACTCAACATAGGGCCTTTTATAATTGAAGCATATAGTGCAAGAAACCATTTTTTGCAAATTGATTCAAAACGAGAAATCGCCTTTTTTAGTTTCCATTTTAATCTTTGCTTATGTAGTGTCGTTTAACGGATACTTTATAAAGTAATGATCAAAAACAGGATCGTTTCAATTGTTTTGCTCCTAGCAGTATGTAGTTCATCTTCACGCAATTCTAAAGCCATCGATTTGACAAATTTATCAATTAACGCGTTCTTGAATTATGTTTTACTCAACAAATTATAATTGCTTAGTAGATTTAATGAAGTATCTCATTTTGAAATTTAAATCTATTGGTTGTTCGGCTGTAATTAACATTTTGATCACAAAAGTGCAATAGCCTAAAGAGATTGATTCAATTCAGAGTTAGCCGTTGCGTTAAATAATGTGGGCAATCAAGGGCGCCGCAAGAAACTTCTTAAAGGAGGAGCAAAAAAATTTCTGCACGTGATAATATTTCTCTCATGCTTAAATCTTGCAAGTTGTCTGGTCCTTACTATCCTGACGGTGTCCCTTCCCTTGTAATTCATGAAACCTCCTCCATGCTTTCTATCCATTTAAATCATCTTTACTCCTTTATTTGCTCCACTAAGCGCTATCCCGCCTGTTGGAAGACATCTTGGATTTCTCCGCGGTTGAAATCTAATCAGCTTCCCTCCTCGCAGGTCACGTCCTACCGCCCAATAGCTATTCTATCTCGACTGTCTATCATCTTTGAACGCCTTGTTTTTCATTATGTACTCCCAAAAATTCGTCATCTCATCTCTTCTTCTCAGCATGGCAACCTTCCTGGTCGCTCTACNTGTCTATCATCTTTGAACGCCTTGTTTTTCGTTATGTATTCCCAAAAATTCGTTACCTCAACTCTTCTTCTCAGCATGGCAACCTTCCTGATCGCTCTACAATTACTAACCTGCTCACTCTCATCGAAAACTGCTACGTTCACTCTGATAGTAATGATCCTGGTTGTATTATCTTTCTTGACATCTCAAAAGCCTTTCATCACCTCCCTCACTGCATTCTGCTTGACAAGTTACGTTTATTTGGTTTTGATTCGGATTTCATTGAACTGTTCCAGTCTTACCTGACCACAGTTTAGTTAGGTTTTAGATATTACTATGTCAAAACCGGAGAGGAGCCGTGGTGGCTCTCAGAAAGTTGACCCGGAGACGAGGGTTTTTGGATTTGAAAATGTCAAAACTTTCAAAAAATGCGCAAAGGATTAGCGGCGATAATTGGGTGAAAGGTTTAAAATTTTTTGTTTTTTTAAAAAAACGAGTAAAAAACATTTAGTTAACGAAAATTAAATATTTTAATTTTTTATCAAAATTTAATTTGAAAATTTCCCTTAAGTTAAGAACTGGATTTAAACTAAACATGTATAGATTTCCAAAAATATACTTTTAGATCGTGTAATTTGTTTAATAATATTTAATTATTTTATGAATTTCATGTTTTTTGTGCTATTATCCATCCTTAAATACGCACCGCGTGCTTACGCGTTTTCCCGGGTGCTACAATTTTGTTAATTATGCAAAGTTATTGGTCTATATACATTATTTTTTAAGCTTTTTACATATGTTATTGCATTTCTCATCGTTTTTTACCTTGTATTAGTGTTTATTTTGTCCGCGTGTTCCGCGTGCACCCTATTCTATACCTTCGCCGGATTATCGTTTTATTTTTTGTCTTGGATTAGAGTTATTAAAAATTTGTTTCACGTTGCATTATACACCTTAGATTTTTATTGTAAATGGAAAAAATTGTTTGCTCTTCAAATATGTGATATATATATAATACCAAACATAAATATATTTGAAACTCACACTGATTAAGAAGAATAAACTAATAAGCGTTGATTCAATATTTGTACAAAATGCTAATATGAAATTTTAGTAAAATAAGGCGAAGGTGCAGAATAGTGATTTAAGCAGAAAGTCTATGGATTTCTTTAAAATTCTGTTATATTTTGTAATTTTTTAGTTAAATATAATTACTTTTATATGACTTCATAGGTTTATAAACTATAATGCTTTGAATTTGTTTAGTTATTTAAAGTTATCCTTCTATATCGATTATATTTTGAACTTTTCATGTATTTTATTACATTTCTCATAGTTTTTACCCTCTAATAGTGCTTATTTTGTCCGCGTGGCACTATTCTGCACCTTCATTCTTATAAGAATGAAGAGTTGTTTAATGGTTCAGATAGTTGTCTCTGTTCTCCTATGCAAGAATGCTTCTACTCATTGCATGCACTAATAAAATACATTTGCAAGGCATTATGCAAAAGTTGTCATTTATGCATAAATTTTTGTTGAATAGTAATATATATGACATAGTGGCAAAGTACCTGTACTAGTACGGTACGGTACATGTACTAGTACCAGAAAATGGAGGTACTAGTACATCGCCAGGGGGCTCAAAATTAAAACTTTCTGGGCATTTGAGAAAATTGTTTCAGAGTCTACTCGATGTTTGTTGGCGTAATTAGCTGCCATTATTTCTAATTGCGTGCATGCTAAATCGATTGCGACATAGTTGAGATCTCAGGTTGAGATGCAATGTGAATTTAATAGCAAATCAGAAGCAAGAAACCATGCTCTGCATAAATATCAACGTATCCGCTTAGTTTCAGCCAGCTTATGGATTACACACTAGACAACTATTTACGCGATAAACTGCCAGTCGATATGGCATGTGTCGCATTTGTGGAACGTCTGTTTTTTGGTCAAACAGAAACTCGAAAGCCAGTAAAGAGGAGGCAAGTGTACTGGCCAAACTTCTGAAGTTTCTGCATTTTTGGTGGGTTGAAACAATCTGCAACTGTGGTTGACTCTAGATTTTCCGCCTGCAAAAACACATCGTGAGGACAGTTCATCAGCTGCATCGACTCACACGTCATTACCAGTGGAAAAATGGATAGACAAACTCAGTCTCAGAAAAAAATGTATGACGCAGCATTAGCGGAATTATTCTTTAGAACTGGTATTTCTTTCAATGTAGTGGACAGTGCCGCCTTCAAAGACTTCATCAAAGCTGTCAAACCAGGCTATGCAGAAAAACTTCCAAACAGGAAAAGTCTAAGGGGGAATCTATCTAAGGGGGATGTGCTACTCACGCAATGAATCTGCTGATCAAAGAAATTTGTGAAATGGACGAAAATGCAGCAACTTTGAGCAAAGCTGTTACTTTCTGTTTAGTATGTCAAAGAACGCCATCTTGTTCTCACAAAATACAGGGAAATCAAGGACATTTTAAAAATTGCTGAGCACGTTTCATTGCCTGTTATTACGCCCTGGTAGTGCTTACAACATCAGTGGTTACGGCGTTTGCTAGTATCCAAAAGCCCAATGTTCCTTCTGAGCATTGACAGGGTAATTGAAGATGTGCGACCTGGTCAAGTTCAAAAACGCAGTGAGTTTCTTTCAATAGTGTCTCATCCCGAATTCTGGCAATCGTTGATGAAACGTTGTGAGCTGGTTGAGTATCCTTCAAAAGTGATCAGGAAATTAGAAAAAGATACAACTGATCCTTCTATTGTCTACAGCAAATCTCGCAGCGTGTTCGGATCTTATAGGACCATTTCTACAGAGGCGGAAAAATTGCATTATATGAACTTGGTTTAAAAAGCAATGGAATTTTCTTCCCACCGAATCAATGGGTTTCGCATATCTGTTAGTCCCCAAGAATGGTGGGCACATACCGAGTTGACACAATTACATAACTTCGACAATATGCACGACTTTTTTTGGAAACATCGCTACAGCATTCAATCATCAACTGAATGATTTTCTGGGAAGATTTCAATCTGTAAGCGGTTTTCGTAAACAAGAGTACTTTGGACTCAAACCCTACGAAGATAGGTTTGTTTACGGCCAATACGACTTTCCTATTTTAGCTAAAATAGCGTTTTTTCTGTGCCTCCCTCAAACGCTTTAAGTGAACGAGCAACTTCTTACATTCGAAAAGATGAAATCGCAGTTTTGTTAGATGATGTTGATTCTGTAAATTACATCATATCCGAACCTGAATCAGATTCTGACTAAGGGAGGGCCAAATTTTCGATTGTGCTGAATTTTCAAAAGTGATGTTTATGTACCATTTGTTAAAATTCTGTTTTAAATTAGTTTAGTTAAATTTCATCTTTTGTGTATCTCATTTTTAATGGGTATGTCTTTTGTCGATGACCAAAACCACTTGATATGGTTGCTCCCAATTAAGTTTTTTGTTTTTGTCAGCAACTGATTTCTCTTAGGTACCGCAGGTACTAGTACATTTAGGGTACGTACGTTATCCGAAATTACTGGTACTAGTACAAAGCCAACTATACGCATGACAGAATTTTCATGCCAGTTTTGTGGTCAACTTACCACTTTTTGAAATTGATTATTGCAAGTAACCTTAATATAAAGAACCGTAACAAAATCATGTTTAGGTTTTTACTCCTAAGATGACATTCATTGAAACTTGTAAATGGTCGCTGTCTCTCAATTGTAGTTACAAGAATTGATATTTCTTATTGCAAATCAATAGCCATTATACGCCTTGCACACATATCGCTTTTATCTTTTCAGATAGTAGAACTTTGGAATTTAAGCTTACTGGTATAAAGCGCTTAAATTTACAGGAGACAGCTGCCTTTTAGTACAGCACTTTGTATAATTCATGCTACATGAAAATGGTATTTATTGAGTTTTGTATTTAGAAATGATCTACAAAAACCTAATTTTTCTGTTATCTTCTACAACATTGCTATAGTGAATTCGCAAAACCCAACTACAACAAATTAATAATAATAATAGTAACATAATAATTACTCTTACAGACCTAATGAATATTTAGATTTTCACAAAATTTATTTAAGTGCTGCACAAAAATTTTTAAAGCGAGGAAAGCATTACTGAATTATTTTTATTAATACCCAACATATATTTTGGTTTTTCATACAAGTAGACTGAGCCTGGTTCTCTATATTTGGGAATTTTCTATCTTGAGAAATCAAAATTACAAGCAAATTTCTGGAGCTTCATTAAAAATTCCTGGAAGGCTTTACACGAACTTCATTTAATATTTTGTCGATGTCTTTTACTGAAACAATTTATGTCAATGTTTATAAAAAATAAGCTTTCCTGGACATTCAAGGAATATACGGCTTAACTAGGAGGCAGTTATTATAGATAAAATGTTGACATTTTTGTTTATTAGTTTTTAAATATGTGATTTCTATTTTGTAAATTGTTAGGCACACAAGCTTGAAGTGCTCAAGTAGTTAATCATGTTAGGACATCTACAGGGTGACTATAAAGTCGTTTCGGTATTTTTACATTCAATTAAAATTAACAGGGCAAATAAAATTTATTTGAACAATAAAACAGCAAAGATATACAATTTGAAATTAGGTTTATACTGGTGCTGAAAGTGTTCTCCAATAGCCGCTACACACTTTGTTAAGTGAGTCACCATATTTTTAAAGACCTTTTCAAGTGTTTGCATTTAAAAATTCATTTTCAATAAGTCTCTTTAGAGTTTCAGAATTGGTTGGTTTTTGTGCATAAACTCTTTCTTTAATGTCTTCCCATAAGTAAAAATCTAGAGGTGTGAGGTCTGGACTTCTTGGAGGCCATGCTGTGGCTCCTGAGCGACCAATTCATTTATCGCCAAAAACTTCATTCAAATCTCGGGCTTGAAGTCTTCAATGTGTTTGTGCTCCATCTTGTTGGAAATGAGTTGTTGATAATTTTCGAGATGACTTTAGGCAAGGTACGAAATAGTCTTGTAGCATTTTTCAATAATTTTCTTGCTTAACCGTGTTTTCGTCGAAAAATTAGATTGAACTTTGCCTCATCCGAAAAACACAATTAATGATTAATCATATCGTAGCTGACGTAACATTGATTTACAATATTCCATTCTTGCATTATTATCGTCAGGGAGAAGTTGTTGCACACAAGTATAATGAAATGACTTCATTCCTATCGTATATTTTAAACACTTTCTAACAGTTTCACGCGGAATATCCATTTCTCTTGATGCTTGTCAAAATGAGGATCAAGGATTTTCTTCAAAATGAAACCGGATTTTTTTCAATGACTTTTGGACGGCCACATCTGTCTTTATCATGAATGATACCAGCTTCACACAATATTTAGTATGTTGATTGAATCGTCTTATCACTTGGGGGATCGGATTCAAAATCTTTTCTCCACGCGCGCATGACAAGAATTGAGGAACAGTTATTTTGTGCCACTAAAAGTACGATTTGTTCTCGTTCATTTTGAGACAGCATTTTGTCAAAAATTTAAGAAGTGTGCCAATATAAAAGTTTATAATCGATTATTATATTGATTTAGTAATTTGCCGGAGGTACTTTATGGCCACCCTGCATGTTAATCTAAACGATATCTAAACTCTTATTTATTCAGTGATTTCACAATAGTCAATCTATACTACTCCGAGGCTCTACAGCGCTAGAATATTGAATTCAATTCATAATAGTAATGTAATTACAAAATATTAGGCCTTATTACTCATTTTCTAATATTTGCTTTAGGTGAGACACCTTTTGATAAAATCATATTTTAAAGGACAGACCAATGTTATTCCGTGTTTCATTAAAAACTGACCAAATAATTTGCAAGTGGCATTAAGCACACCCAGGTGACCCAAATACCAGCAGATAAAAAAATACTGGTTTTCAAAATCCTTATAGTAATAATATTTGCTTGACTCAGTCCCTTGCAAAGTAGTATACCGTACTGTCCTGATTTGATTAACAACAATGAAAAAATTGCGAAAATATAAGTTTGTGACTAAAAATTTTTCTTTTTTACAATTTTCAATAAATATGATTTCTAATTTATGCCTTTTAGTGCATAGCTGTTTGAGTTTTTGTACTATGTAAATTTGTTCCCGGTTTCCATTTATGTTTGTGTGCTTTATTCAATCAATTAAATGCATGTATCAGATTTTATTTTAGATAGTATTTACAGCCTCCTGTTTGATTGTGAATAGATTTATAGCCGAATTACTGAAATTTCTGTAAAGGCCTACTTGATTAAATCAGCCAGGCTTAATAATCAATTTGTGAAATGCCAACACTTTCCGTCTTACCGCGATTTAATCGAGCTGGTTCAATTGTGTACTCATGTAGATATAAGCTGAATGAAAAAGCACTGCAAAGTTGCTTAACGCCTAAAAAAGTGGCACAATTATCAATACTTGAATGCAAAATAATATGATTGTTGTGCGATCGCATATATTCAGGGAGAGGGAGAGCAGCTGTCCCGTTGCCTTTTTTCTGCCGGCGGCCGAATCTTTTGGGGAGAGGGCAGGATTAGCCCTTTATGCTTTATTAAAAGAATTGAATTTTATGAATTAAAGATTTTTTAGACTTGTGATGTGGAATGATATTTGAGCTATTTAAACAAAAATACAAATTGTTACCCTTTTAAAACTACACCTACATTCAAGATTTCCGGTGCCCCTGCATAGATGATTCCACACTTACTCTAGTTTATACCATCAAAAATTGCAACATAGTTAGTGTCACTTGTCAACCGTTGAGCACCCAAGTAATATTTTTTACATTTTCGTAGTTAAGACGCACTCCCCCTTTTTCAGGAGATAAAGTTTAAGATTTAATGTGTCCGATCAACGAGTTTTATTGTACACATCAGATAATATCAATTAAAAATTATTGAAGCGTTTTTGTTTACATTTTGCACATGTTACACTGAATAACTTAATGTGACGGAACTAGTATTGCCTATGCTTAATATATTCAATAATACGTTTCTTTTTGGCTCGTGATCAAACACAGCGTATTGAAATAATAGTGATACGAGTTCGAATTCTAAGTATTGTGAAACTTTATTTAACATTTCGCCGCCGCGAAAAGTTATAACTTTTCAAAGTCCCTTTTGCGGGCTGTTTTGCCATTTAATGAGGCCAATTAACACATAAATATACGGAAATTACAAGTTTTTTGTGTCCGACATGTATTCATGAAGTGAGCCTTGCATTATTGTCGTTTTTAAAGCTTCATGTATGCAAAAAGTGTAATTCTAGAAGTACCAGTATCTTGTTTTAGCATTTGGCATACAATTTCTACATGTCCTAATAAAAATAGGTTGTTCAATACACTGTTCTTACTCATTCATGAGCTGGCAATGTCACATTTGAGATCAAGGCTTGTAGACCAATCAGAATCATCAATAGATAATACTTGATACCCACTGATTAAAGGAATTCTAAAAAATACGTATAGTTTATCCTTATCAGTGAATAAATCAATACCATTATTTTGTGCATATATATTTGTATACGATGGTAAAATATAGATGAAACAACATCGGTAACTGTTGCATTGATCAATTTTTCAGGCGTATCAGCAAGCTGAGGAATGTCAAAGAGGAAAATTCCATATATCAGACTCATGTGCATTGTCTTCATTTTCCGTTTTCACTATGAAATCAACGTCTCTGGGAACTTAGTCAGATACAATTTCTCGAAGACAGTTTTCATCTGTCTGTAGCAAAACCCTATTTAACGGGCATAAAATGCGAACGTAATCATGGGATTGATCTTCATCAACTGCCTGTGTAAAGTCATACTCTAGACTGGGTTGCAGATAAAATGAAATGAACATGAAATGTACGTCACTAATGCTCAAATTTTAAAACCTCAAAAAATCGTGAGAAAAAGTTGCTAAATAGAATGATACGAAGAGTGAATATTATGATGTTGATTCACTAATGAAATGTCTATTACAGCCTACTCATTGGCTACATTGGAAACGTGTTGATGTGAAGCATTTAATAGAAGCTACAATGTACGATTATGAGTACTCCATATCTATTAAAAATAGTTATATCGAAAATATACTTGCTCTATCTTCTAGCATAATGCTCTCCTGTTTTCATAACATTTGTCTACAGTACAATGCTTTAGTAGCGTTCTAGAAGATTCCATTTCTGTACGAAATAGTGATTATAAATAAAAATCCTAGCTATGATGCGATAATGCAATATAGACAAATATGGCTTATTTATGACGCCGTAGACGCCAACATTATTGAAGCATGAATGAAAATATTCATCACTTGTCAAGACTTTTTAACTATTAAAATTTGCTGTAAAATTTGATAGAAGGTATAAGAAAATGATTGTTTATTTCACATCACGATCCAGACTTCTTCAAAATTTCAAATAAGTAGTTGAAATTCACAAAGATGCGTTTTTCTATTCGCCATTTGTGATTAACTTGGAGTATGAAGCGTGATGACTTTTGTACATATAAATACATAAAAGACACCAAGAATTGATATGTTGTAAAAA
Organism: Hofstenia miamia; assembly: GCA_900660155.1. Taxonomy (NCBI): domain Eukaryota; kingdom Metazoa; phylum Xenacoelomorpha; order Acoela; family Hofsteniidae; genus Hofstenia; species Hofstenia miamia. Next base: position 672,518 of record CABFPE010000345.1, on the reverse strand, counting down.
AATATAACGTTGGCCGTCAATAGGTTAGATGCAGTAAGCTCGCAAATTCCTTTTTTTGCGATTTAATAACAGCCCAATTTTCACGCAGCGTCCTCCAAAGAATGATATTTTATCGTTGCTCCATGTTTTAGACGACATAGTTTCTAATTTTCCTAGGTTTTGTAAAATTGTTAATAGTTTCAAAACAGTATTTTTATTTATTCAAAACAGTTTTATTAATTGACATGCTGTCCCTCGAGGTTCCAATTGTGTAAGACGGGGCAAGTAAATTTCATTTTGGCACTGCAAATATATTCATTGAAATTAACAAAACAATTAAGTCCTGCGTAAGCTAATGCTAAGAGCAATTAGTTAGTTTAAATTCAATTTCAGTTATATGTTTTAATATACATATATATTCAAGGAGGGCTTTTTCTCACGACAAAGTTATCCTCTGTCTTAACTACGCAATTTAATCGGGCAAATTAAGCTGTGTAATGCCATAGATACAAAACTCAGATTTAATATGTGATACGCACAATCGTGGCGGTAATGTCAATACCATTGTGCGTATAAGCGTGAAAATATAAATTTTAAATTCAAAAAATATCTTTGTTAAACTTCATTTGACATTCAAAAGTCGATGATGTATATTATAGAACCAAAAGCAAATCATGATTTTACTAAATATCATTAGATATAATCTTACTTCAAAATTTTCCGTCGCATTTTTTGATAGTCTATTGATTTTTAATTGCATCCTAGATTGTTTTAGTTTACACTTGAATGTTTTAATATAACATTCATTTCTAATTTATTCCAATTTTCCACTGTGCGAACTATAGCTGCGTTTTTCAAATGCTTTGCAATTTAGTATGTTATACATGTATGAAATAATTTATCAAATGGACTTAGTGCAATGGGTATTTTCTAGCTTATGTGATAGTTTGTTGTTTGCGTGTCAAATTTTTTGTAAGTATTTACTAGTTTCCTGTATTCAAAGTTACATTTATACAGAAGTTCTCAAAATTAATTGGGCATAAATCCATTGATTTTCACAAAATTATCTTTATATAGCAAAAAGTAATTCATCAATTATCGATCCAAGTGCAAAAGAAAACACTGAAATGATATACATTGGCTCATAGCTAGAAAAGCTCATTAATGCACCAAAAACTGACGATTGACCTCTTAAATTTTAAATACTTTTTCAAAAATATTGGTTGCAGCCTGACTTTGACTCACATTGATTAATTCGAAAATGCGGTTTGGAAAATTCTTGAAAATAAAAAAGCCGCTTTAAAAAAATTTTGTTCTTAGCTCGTTAGTTCATCGGAAATTCGCTGCGACACTAACAATAAAGAGGGAAGAAAACTTAACCCAAATTGGTCCTATGTGAACTAAAAATTTATCCTGCCCATTTCAAATGCTCTTAAGAGATTTTTTAGTTCTGTAACATTTTTATGAAACTATTTCTTAAATGTAACCAATGATTTCGTAAAAACGTTGGCAAAATAGAACAGTTTCATTTCACGACAGCAATTAATTGCTATTAGTCACAATAATTGATTTTGGCAGGTGCAATTGATATTTATAGATTTTTTGGTTGTGAAGCCACATCAGTTATTTGCTACCAATTTTTGACACCCCTGTAATCATACATTCATATTGAAATATATTTATTACTTGTCTAGGAGTAAATTGCTCATATTTTTTGCTGAATTTATTTCACGACAAAATTATTTCAACTATTTTTACAATGCTTTTTGTGCTTTGTGAACGTTCTGATGTGTCAGTTAGTTTAATATTTGATTCTCACATGTACCTCTCTCAGTGCGACTCACGAAAACGAAGTTTTGCATTTGTGAAAGTGTGCATCATTGCAGTCAAAAAGGGGGGTGATTTTGGCCAATCAATATAAAGTAAGAAATACTTAATTATTGCGCTTTGAAAACTACCATAACTTATACTTCCAAAAATGAATGTCCATCGGTCTTTTATATAAAACCATATAGAAATCGAAAATTTTCTGTAAAATCATCTAAAGAATTACGCCAATTCCCCCTCGCTCCTGATGCATTTACCAATTGGGTGTTTAGTTATTTTCTTTAGTTGATGAATGTATAAAATACATTATTTTGTCAACTACTATTTTTGCTCTTAAATTGACGTTTGCATTTAAAGTTATACAAAGTTATTCAGTGAGTTTATTTTGTGCCCTATGGGGAATTACTAAAACAATCGGCATGATGCAAAAGCCAAATTCTTGTTTCAATTGTTCAATATAATTTCTGTATGTGACTATCATCTGATTCAATTGTTGTTGATATTCGATGTTTGAATTCATTGCGATTAAAAGTTAATAGTGAAGAGTTCTCGCTTTAATGCACATGCATGAAAATGAATTGTATTTTACATCTCTTTCAATTGAAAGTTCAAAATTACTGCATTTGGAAGAATGTTTTAGTATGAATTCAAAATTCAATTTTGGTTACATACCTACATTCATCAATCGTTATCAATGTACAACAGTTATTCTTCTTTGAATAAACCTGTATATTTAAAGTTAAAATGATTTGGTATTTTTATTAGTTTAACTGCACGATTTTAGTATACTTTTAATTTGACTATCGTTTAGCGTTTTTGAGAACCGCGTTTGCCCGTTCAAAGATGGATTTCAACAGACCAGTTAATGAATGTATTGAATATGTTATAAAGAACAATGAAAATCTTTTTAAGGACACTGTTCGTTTATTTTCTCGTTCAGAATCGCGCAGCATTGAGGTATGTCTTACATTTTTGTTCTTCGTTGTTTTTTCTTCGAGAACTGAGATTACTATGTTTAAATAAGTGTATAAATTTATGAACACCTACGAATTTTTGGTTTTTTTATGTGTATATCATAAACCAAGGATTTATTATTGCCCAAAGTCTTATTTGTATTAATAATTAAGTTTTTGTCTTGACAATAGATGGTACATACCTCAGCTATATTGAGTCAATAAACGCACTGTAATTCTGGAAGTATATACATTCTCATTTGTTAATGCGTATAGGCAAATAACAGATACAGAACACAGAGAAGCACTGAACACATAGATAGAAATATTACCTGTGTATTTATGAATCATGTCAGCCAATAGGATGTCTACACTAGTTTTTCTGTGTATCACTGCTTAAAAGCTCTGTTTCTGTTGCGGCAATATCATTGCAAATATGGGCAAGCATTCAGATCTGTCTGTTGCACAAATCGCAAGTATTAAAGCTTTATTACGTACTCGTGTCTTTTCAATACGCCAAATTGCTGTTCAGACAGGTGTCAGTGTAGGAAGCATTTCAAAAATCAAATTGATTACAAATGAGCATGTACCTAGGTCATGTAGAGTTGGCAAATGCGGTCAAAAAAGAAAAACAACACCACGTGATGATTGATCCATGATTTTGTCACTTAGTCAGCAGCACTTGATGTCAGCTGCACAAATCAAATCAAACCTAGTTGAATGAGGAGTTGAAGTTTCAACACATACAGTTCGCCGCCGACTCAATAGTCTTGGTTGTCAATCTGTCACACCTTGCAGAGTACCTCGATTGACACCAGCAATGATGAAGAAGCGCTTGAATTTTGCTCGTCAGCATTCAGATTGTACTCAAGNCTACACTCGTTTTTCTGTGTATCACTGCTTAAAAGCTCTGTTTCTGTTGCGGCAATATCATTGCAAATATGGGCAAGCATTCAGATCTGTCTGTTGCACAAATCGCAAGTATTAAAGCTTTATTACGTACTCGTGTCTTTTCAATACGCCAAATTGCTGTTCAGACAGGTGTCAGTGTAGGAAGCATTTCAAAAATCAAATTGATTACAAATGAGCATGTACCTAGGTCATGTAGAGTTGGCAAATGCGGTCAAAAAAGAAAAACAACACCACGTGATGATTGATCCATGATTTTGTCACTTAGTCAGCAGCACTTGATGTCAGCTGCACAAATCAAATCAAACCTAGTTGAATGAGGAGTTGAAGTTTCAACACATACAGTTCGCCGCCGACTCAATAGTCTTGGTTGTCAATCTGTCACACCTTGCAGAGTACCTCGATTGACACCAGCAATGATGAAGAAGCGCTTGAATTTTGCTCGTCAGCATTCAGATTGTACTCAAGAGCATTGGAGGCGCGTTTCTTTCAGTGATGAAAGTATTTTTGATTTCCAGGATGCTCATAGGAGCAATGTGCGGCAGATCCCAGGTGCAGTTCATCAAACTCGTCCAGTTGTAAAGCATCCAATAAAGGCTATGGTTTGAGGCATCATCACATATAAAGGATCTGGACGACTTCATATCTGTGAGGGCATGATGACTGCTCCGAAATAATTTGAAGTCATTCGGAATAATGTCATCCCACAGATAGCTGACTGGTATGATACTCCTAATGACTGTGTTTTCATGCATGATGGAACACCATGCCACAAAGCCAAGATGGTTTCCCAGTTCTTAGAAAAGAATAGAATTAAAGTGCTTCCATGGCCTGGTAATAGCCCAGACCTCAACCCAATTGAGAGTATTTAGGGTATTCTTAAATCAAAATTGGCAAGGCATTCATTGTGATTAAGAATCAACTTACTGCTGCTATTCTTGAAGCATGGTATCATAATGAGAATTTCTTGGAGAAGATCAGGACTTCTATTGATAGCATGCCAGCCAGGATTCCAGCCATGATACAAGCCAAAGGAGGACCTACGGTGTATATTATCTTCAAAAGGATTGTTACGAAAGTTTTACATAATTTGTAAACTATACTTTGTAATTTTGTATCATGAAAAACTCACTAATTGTGAATTTCTATTACTTCTATTCGATACACATATATGTCTAGTGTATTGTAGTGATGCAATTTTATTGGCTCATCAGCTTGGGTATGTATCTTTTATTGCTTAAGATAAAAACTCAATTATTATAACTAAATTTGTATGATTATGCATATTAATAAGTTGCTGGTTTATGATATATCCAAGAAAAACCAAAAAATCATAGGTGTTCATAATAATTTGTCCCCTACTGTATATATATATATATATATATATATTGGTGATTTGTAACATACTAATGTGAAATTGCGATTACAAAACACCAGAAATGTCAATTTTGTATGTTACAAAGCACCATNTTCATTACGTTAACTAATTTTAGCTAATTCATAATGTTGAAAAAACAGTCTCCACTACTTGAAAGAAATTAATTTACTACATTTTGCGATTTTAAGCTGTTCAAGCAAATATAAAATTGAGTGAAATACCTCTTTGAGTAAGTTATGCTTTGTAACATTTACTTTCAACATTAACAGTTTTTACATGACAATTTTTACAATATCAATACTAAGACTTAATATACAGCTAAAAATAAAATATGTTTAGTACAGTGTGGAACTTTGGCTTGAATAACAGTTGATATTCAAAATATGCACAAAAAATATCTCAGTTTTTAGAAATTATTTTAAAAGAAATAATTGAATTAGTGCACAGTTTTTTACACTTTGCAAACATAAAGGTCAAACGAAATTGATAACAATATATCAATAGAGACTAAGTATTATCAAATATAAATAAAAATCACGAAAAATAAAAATGAAAAAATATAAATTTTTTTCCTATGTACAAAACTCCATTTGGTTACATAACACCAATATATATGTATATATATATATATATAATGGTCCGTTGTAACTTGACTTTCACATATAATGGTCCGTTGTATTATATATAAAAAATTTTCCGTGAATTTTCTTTTATTTCATGTTTATTTGAATTGTTCACCAGTTGGAAACGGCCTCAATTCAATTCCTTATTAAAAAACGGCCGCAAAATTAATCTAAAATGAGTGATATTCATCTAAAGCTATTTTATTGAAATTGCTTATTTTAAGGCATTCAAGTGCATCAATTCTATTTTCAAACAACAGAACTCATGTTAAATGCATAATAATACAAAACTAAGTTGTGAACTAATGTTTTTCTACAATTTTTGTTTGAAATGAGGTACTGCAATGTGGTTTTTCAAATTCATATGAATAGAAATCAAATAAATTAGTAGCAGCCGTAAGTGCAATATTATAATACCGTGCCATTTTCTATGAGTGCCCAGTTTGGGTCATATAAGCTTTTCGTGTTTTTGAAGACATATTAATTGAGATAGTTTCGCTTAGGCAATGAAAAATCCCATGTAAACTGCGTCAATAACATTAAAACTAATGAAGCAATAGGTCTCCAAGCAGGGTCTACTGTGCTCTAATAATTGAAAGACATAGCGATTAAAAAAGTGCAAATATTAGCACATTTTGGAAATTTTTCAATGTAAAGAACTGACATCTAAAAACCAAAAAATAGTGCCATGCAGAATGGTTGAAGCCCTACAAAATTTAATAAACAGCTGTCCACGGGGTCAATATTCATGGTGAAGAAAATCATCTTCCAAAGCCTACAAAATCCAAAAAATTGACAAGGATATTTATTTAAAAATGCATAAAATGGAGCTTAAGTAAAAACGCCATACATCATGTTTTACAATGGACCATTATATGCTAAACATTACAATTGACCATTATATGTGAAAATAGTAAAAAATTTAAAATTGTGAAAAAATCAAAAATGTATTTATTTTATTATCAGAAGATGCATTATTTGATGTGCTTAAACGCATGAGAAAAAAAATTAATAAAAAGAATTTTTGAAATGATAAACACACCTGGTCCGTTGTAACTTTAAGAAATGATTTCATATTTGTGTGTATAATGGATATTTAGGGTTAGGGTATCTTCAAATTTTAGTCGAAGGCAAAAATCAGAGTTGTAAGCCATGGGACCCGGATAAAATTTAACCCTGTAACCCAGCGAGACCCAGTAAAACTCCAAAGTAAATGACCCAGTGACCCAAATGATCCATTTTTTTGGAATTTAGAAGTTATTTGTAGGGGTTTTTGACATCAACAATACATTACACTTTTCTTCACTGGAATTCAAATCCTTCACCTCGTATTATAATTTACGATTAGAGATGAAAAAAATGTGTCAAGTGTAAAATCATTATTTTAATTATTTTAATTATTTTAAAATATTCCCTTGGTTTCATTGTTTTGACGCGATATGAGAGGATTTCCGCGTTATTGTAGCGATGTTTTCGAAGTAAGTGTTGTTTTTTCCCTGATTAGACACTAAATTGAATTAATTGGATTCATGTAAACAGGGTTACTGTTTGAAAGCTTAACTTTTTTCATATGTTAAGACGTTGCTTAAGGATATCTAGTAGGCGCTCCATGGCTTGGTTTGAGTTAATCACGTTGTGGATTTAACTAAAATTGTAACTGTCTATTGCAGACGAGTTTAGCAGTATTGACTTTGGTCTCCAATCGTAAAAATCTTATGGCTCAACAACAAGTGTCAAGTAATCAATGTCCACATTAAATTTTGTGGAAAAGCCGTTTTCAAAGCAAGTCTTTTAAGAAACGAAAATAAAGACCAATTCTAAATTCAAATGAGTATTACCGCTATAGACAGACTTGAATCCAATTTTATTTGTAGATCTTGTTGAAACCACCACCGGTGATGAATCGTGTGTATGGAATTCTGAAGGAAGCAATGAGTAGAACTAACAACATATGCACGGTAGTCCGCTTGTCTATTAATAGCAGAAGGATAATATGGTATTGCGAAAACAAAAACGCCTGATAATTGAACTGCAACCAAAGAACCTCAAATTTTTATGACCAAGTGGATAAAGTTTATTAACATTTAATGTAGCACGATAGTACTGGCGCACTTCGCCTCCAGTTATTTTTGTAGAATTTTTGGCATGCCTAAGGATATTATATCCAAAAATAATAACAAAAGAATCACATATCCGACTTGAAACGCGACTCATTAATACAACAGACATCAATGGAATGATATAAAAGATTAGGTTGTAGAAAGATGGTTGCGTTTTTCTTTTTAATAAAGCGAACATTTACAAACATGAACTTCGGAGTTTGTATTCAGACCGGCTTCCTTGCCCCAAGATATTTATTTTTCTTTCTTTTATTGAAGTTCGAGGTTTCTAGTTCAGCTAGTGTTTTATATTTCCAGAGTTAATGAGTTGTCTTCGTTTTTTCAGAATGCATTGGTCACTTAGGACGTCATCTAGCTATAGATCTGGTGATAAAATGTTTATCTTTGAAATTGCGAAGTGTTGCTAGTGTAGCCATGATTAGCCTCTTGTTCCAGATCGTATCAATGATGTCTAAGAGTTCTTGAAAATCTAAAACCATTTCGAAGCTTTACCCGTCTTTTGATTTCGGTTGTTTTACTTCATGACAATATGGTCCAATATTTCGTTTACAGCATTTGCATCAGACTGCAATTGTAATTAAAAAATAGCTTTTGATTCTGGAATGCTACGAATTGCGCCGTTTAAAACATCTGTTTTTGCAGTGTTTTTAAGTGTTTTTCAAATTTATATAGGAATGTTTAGAAAATAATTTTTTGGTTTAAGCCATTTGTACTATTTTAACGATTTTCCACCGAAAAAATAGCAAAACTCGTGTTTTGTCGACGTGTATGAAACGAAAAATGAATGTTGATAAATTCATAATTCAATGTTTGCTACTATATGTGTTTTTAACAACATTTTCGTGCCTTGAGTTGGTTCGGTCTAAGAGCAAAAAGACATTGTGTTAAACGTTTAAAACGTTTTTTTTGTAAAAATACACTTTTTTGCCAACCCTGAGTGAAATACACATGTCAATAACAATAGATAGTTAAACAATTATTCATCATTATTTATGTTTGCCTTGATTAAATCAAAATGAAAATTGAGTAAAATCATTTAGAGTAAACTTTCTTTGCCTCTTCTGAGGCAACTACGAGGCAATGATTTTCCTAAATACCGTCCGTTTGTTTAAGGTCAAGTTGACTGACCAGGACAATATAAAATTTATTTTATTGCTTGCTAGTGTTGATGCAGAGAAAGAATGTCAGTTATACAATTAATTTACATTTAGAATTGACATAATATTTCTAAGTGTTTTCTTATGAGTGCCTCTAATATTTATTTTTCATTTAACATTTATGTCATTTATTTCTATTAATTGGCTTGAATTGTTTTTCTGTTTATACACCTTAAAATTTTATTAGACAATTAAGTTGTTCTTAAGAAATATATAGAATTCTATGTGGCATGGGTGAACTTCTCTCCCGAGCATACCTTATCCATCTAATAGAGACATTTTATCACCTTATTTTACAAAGAAAAATCAAATTTCTCAAATAGTGGGTGTCCTGCTGTGTTGAATTTGAAATCGGATAAAGATCATGCTCTAAGGCTTCATCTGAAAACTTCTACATTAAAACAGTTTTTCAGACAGTTAGTTCATTAGTCGCTAGTCGTCTATATGTATTTTCTGTATTGTGGTTTAGCATTGCCAGTTCAAGTGTTTACTTGTTTCTATAAATGAATTTACATTATATTTTACATGTTGTTTAGATTCTGATGGTTATCATGATGCGCTATCGGGAATATATCGGACTTTTCCAAGAAGTTGTTTTTCAAATTCGCCAGGACTCACATTTCTCCTCTGCATATAAGCCCTTAATAAAAAAACTTATACATTGTTCTGATCAGGTTGATTCCCTCCCATGTGATCTAAGAGATGTCCATAGTTTCATAAAATCATTCCCAGATATCTTGTTGGAACAAAGTGGTGTTATTATTGCTATTGGGAAAATTATTACAAGTCAAGGGTAAATTTCTTAAAAAATTATTTAAAACTCTATTTCTATATATGAGGTAATGAAATTTCAGTGATTGTTTAATGAAACGGTTGGGATATCAACTCTAAACATTGGAAGAAATTTCAACTTTAGCAAATATTTGTTGCCATCATTATCTTTAAATAAGTGTATGATGTTATCGATGGAGATGTCAATGCGAATACCGATATACCATGGTATTAAAGAATCGTTTATGCCATTCATATATTAATTGACGTCGGTTTTGATTTAACCAAAAGTGTATTTCACGAATTAAAACTTATTCAAACTCCTAAACGATTTTTGCTTTTTTCGTTGTTCCTTTTTTCTAATCCATATAACAGTTCCTGTTCAACGAATGGCGAGGTTTTTGAAGTCTTGTACTTTGTAGATAAAACAATACACCTTGTTTCCTATTTTGCCTATTATATTGTTTATTTTCGGTCTTTAACAAAAAATGATCATGAAACATATGTGAGATTGTTTTAGTAATAATATTACTCTGTCAATGTATATTTTTCTAGCGTTCAGTTGTTTTTAAGTCTTGCGCTATTATCACTCTTTTAGCATTTCTTGTTTCTAGAGTCGTTTGGCAAGATGTCTTTGATGAAATGGTTAAGCATTTTTACATATTCCTAAGCGAAGAGATTCAATCACGCGTGGATAATGTGTTGACAGAGTCTTCATTGAGCTTGGATTACAGTGACCGTCTAAATCAATTTATAATGAAGTGTTCGGTGTTCAGTGTGTTCGAGTAAGTTTTTCAATGAACTACAGTAAATTTCTTCGAGTGTTCAGAATTTTAAAAACTCAAACTCAAATGAAATTCGCCTTGAAAATTGTATGTTATTTATTAGGCTATACATATACTACTTAAATTCAAATTTAAAAATTTTTGTAGTATTATATTTTTAAATGCTTTATTCTGCTTATTAGCTGCCCAAAAAACTAAAAACCCGATATTGAAACAAATTTGTAGTAGTTGTTCAATTACTAAGAATGTCTGCTTTTATACGTATTTCTTATTTCTATAATGAATCTATTCGTTTTTTCATGTTTGCAATATGAAAATCTGTTTGTCAAGACGCACTAATTCATGCAATTCTATTCATATAATTTTTTCAAACTGTTAAACGTAAGTGCATTGAAAGAAATGACGATAATACATTTAGGGGATTCTCATTTCTTGTTTTATAGTTTCACATGTTTGTGGTAGGTTGAATTAAATAATTGATTTAAGTTTAGGGAAACCATTCACTCTCAAGATATTACGAATCAATTGTCCCGGCTAACCATTGAATGTGGAACTTTTTTGACAGATCTTGAAAAGTTGTGGAATTTTCATAAAAAACATCTGCATCAAATTGATATTAATCTCCAAACCGAATTTTCAAATTTTCTACGTTCTTTTATGCATAAGCAACTCATGCGGGTTTATGCTAGCTTCACTTTGTATTCTCATTTGTGTTCTTTCAAAAATCTTCAGGTTCCTGAAGAATTTGAAGCCACTCACATGATCTTGCGCCATGTGACTGTCAGGATCAGTGATATTCTTAAGACTTTAAATGTTGCTCAGCTTAAAAGACTTCTTATAATGTCTCTTCGTGATGATGACGAAAAAATTCAAAAGTTGTGTCATGAAGAATCTATTCAGAAGGAATTATATTTGTCTACATTTGACTCTCTTTCATATTTGTTTATTCAAATGTACGCTGAGACTATTGTGACACATAATTTGTATAAAGCGTTTCATTCCTTTGCTAAAATGGAAGAACTACCTGAGAGCGTTTCTTACTTTTTACAACAGTATCTTATTAATGATTTCTGCTGCATTGATAAAATAGACGGGTTGTGTCATGGCTTTAATAAATTTAATTTTTCCAGTTTCCAGTTAAAACAATTTTCCAACGTATCAATTCATGTTTTAGGAAATACAAAGTGCCTGAATTTACTTTCTGTTAAAATTTTTTTGGATTATCATAAGGCTTTTCAGTCTTATATTACAGACTTGACATTAATGAATTTCCCGTTTGATTTTGACGAGCAGTTAGTTTTATCGTTTGAAAGTGCAATGGCATACTCATTTAAAAAACATTGGATAAGGGGAATACAGACAGTAAATTCTAACTATGAAACTTTACCTTACACTAGTAGTCTTTCTTCAAAATTAAGACATTTTGCATCCTCCATCTTACACCAGTTTTGTTGTTTAGTAGATGAATTACATAATGAAACTGACGAGAATCAAGTTACCAAATGTAATCATTTATTGGAATCTGTTCAAAGCAATTCTGCTATTTTCAGCAATAATTTTTTATTGAGCTGTTTCTATGAACTTATTCATACTTTAGTAAATATTAATTCAAAAGACTCCCTAAATTCTGCTTTATGTTTGGTATGGGATCACTTGCCTTCAAATTTACAAGAAAATTCTAAAGTTATTATCTATTTAAAGGCCTTAATACTGTCCAAATGTATGCATTATAAAGCTTCCAAAGAGCTTTTACTAGATATTAAAGACATTAATGAGAATTGTGTGATAATGCAATGGAAATTTGTTTGGAAAAAGCGTATTCTTTCTCAAATGGATCCATCTAAATTTAATTCTATTGTTAATTCATTAGTTTCAGATACTCTATCCTATCCGCCTCCAAATGCTCATTGCTCAATTTGTGTAAGTTATGATTTTCTAATATTTACCAAGAGCCCTCTTTACAATGGTCATGTGATTGTACTTTGCAAAGGCTTTTGTGTGGTGTCATTTCATTTAAAATGTTGGCGCAAATATAAAAAATCTTATAGCGAAAAGACTATGTTAAAACTCGGTAACTGCAACTCTTGTAAAGCCAATATAATATTGATCAAAGTATTTGATAAGAATGGCATTGAGAATATTTATAGTTCTCAAAAGAATAATTTATGGTTTCCTGAAGAACTAGGCCCACCTGATATCATTACAAATGATGTCTTGACACAAACTGATAATGACCAAGTTCAAGAGAGTTTATCAATAATTTTAAAAGAGAAAAAATATTTTCAAAAGAATATTGAGAAGTTGGAAATGCGGTTTAAAACAAAAATACATGATTTGCAAAATTTATCTTCTCATCTGAAACACACATTTCAACAGGAAAAATTAAAGTGTTTTTCCACTAAAATTGAAATGGAGAGGAACATATTACTAAATATTCACAAACTATCAGGCTACTCGTTTAATGTATCTCAGTGGCTCTGCATTCTGCACAAAGTTCAAAATAATTCAGTTCAGGTTTCTAATTCGTGTACTACGGGAGTTGACATTCCCTGGATAATAGAAAGGTAAGTTAATTTCACTTTACTCTAAATGGAATTGAACTCACGTTTCTATATGTTTTTATATATTGTAACGTTTTTTCTAATGTATTGTAAGTAGAATTGACTTTAACTTTATAATTTGAAAATTATTAATGCCCAAATTCCGTGACAAGCGATTTGCCAAGTGCTCTCTGCTTAAGTCGCTTAAATTCTCTTTTGTCAGTTAATAATTGTATAACATTTATCAGTTTACGATGTTTTTTGAAATAAATATCTATTTGTACCAACTTGTATTTAAGAGGTGCGCAGAGCGAAAGTTCAATATTTGCAAATATATTTTTTACATTTAACGGCAAAATTTTCCCGCTTTAATCATTACGACTAATTGAACGTAGACCTTTGCAGGAACGAAGACTTTGGTATATATTCTGAGAATGGCCTTCATTTACCAAATAAAGTTGGATGCAAGACTAATAAAATTCGAAACTCAACCTAGTAAACTAAGAAAGGTACAGAGTAGATATCGTTGTGTTAACAATTATACTAATTATGGGTCAAGTCAAGATTGTTAGCAGTGGCATACGTAAAGGGGGTGGGGGGGGCACAGTGGAATGCCCCCCGTCAGGTTTTCAAAATTGATTTTGACTTTTTAAATCAGAAAAATGTTGGTAAAAAATTTAAAAACTTAAAATCTATTGTGAAATTCATTTTTTAGTCTATTTTCTCAATATTTTCAAAAAAATTGCGGTACTTCGCCCCGCTTTTAGTCATGAAGATCCTGTGTACACCCCTGATTGTTAGATCAGGCATATCAGGATTAATCAGGTCAGCTCAGGTTTGAATAATCGTAAATCAGGCATTAGTCAAAAGAGGATCGTAATCAGGTTTGGCAGCATCCATGTAATACGATCAATTTTATTTTATTTTGACTTTATGGAATGAAAAATTTTGTTAAATCACATGGATATAAACATATGTGAAACATGAATACCAAAAATAGGCGGAAATAAAAGTATATGATTACTGTATTCTATTTATGTAAACGTCAATCGCAAGTACTTTGTTGATTTATGATTAGCTTTCAGATAATTATAAGGTTAAACCCAATTTCATCTCCACATTCCTTTAAATTGTACATAGTAGTATAGTTGACATTTATCAAATCCCATCTTAAATATAATCAATATGTTAGTAAGGTTGCATGATTGTTAAGGTTAACATAAATATTTATTGGAATTATTTTCTGTTTTTTAGAGAATGCTAATAACTAAAACCGATGCTTGCATTCAGCTCAAGTGTAAAATTCGAGAAGAGGATAAAGTTGACTATATTGCATCCCTTCCTCTGAACATCAGGATTAAGCATTTAAATCAGATTAGGTCAGGTCTCAAGTGCAGGGAAGGTGAACTCATCACTAATTTATAATACTACTAGCTTCAAATTAATAATGTGACATCATAATTACGATAAATAAAGTAAAAATTGACATATGTAAACGTCAAATTTAAAATTTGTAAACTTCATATTCAATGTATGTCAAATACAAAATTAAAAATTCATTCAGAATGTAAACAAAAATAAAATTATAAGACATGTTTTCATTTCTAATTCAAGTGTGTCTTCTAATCGTGAGACAGGAAAGTACAGTGTAGTTTGTATCGTTTTTTCTCAACTGTAAGGCCAACAAAGGAATGCTAAGCACTATCTCCTTGGACTAGTCGTGAGAAGTCGGCTTGTGATAGCAAATGTGCTCAGGAAGATCGCCTGATTGAATGATAATTTTGAATAAATTTATATAAGTCGTGAATGAATGAATAAATGAATTGAGCATGCAGTTTACATCCTCGGGTAGAAAGCCGCTATCTCAAAATTCATTATCTAGGTGAGTTTTTAGACTTTTCTATTAGCGCTGGATCCCTTTCTCGAATCTCTACCCAGGGTTTTCTGTTTGTATGCTTTATGTTGTTAGATAAAATGGAAGTTAAAATACAATGATCTGAATAGGGGCATTCACTGCAGGCATTGTTAAAATCGTTAATGTTTTCAACGAGAAAGTAATCAATTTAATGTAGAAGAGTTATTATTTAGTCTAGTTGGTATACTGGAATTAATTGCACTAAGATCAACAGCATCACATAAAGAATTCAATTTATCTCTCAGTATTCTTCAGATAATTGATATTCCAATCGCCCATCACTATCAATGACTTATTTTCTTTTAGAGAATATTTTATTTCAGATTCAATTTCAGTAACAAATTGGTTAAAGTGAACTTTACTGGGACAGTAAGATATATTTATCAACTGATGAACGTTTTTTCCTATTTTTTGGGAAATGTATATTTCAATCCATAGGCTTTCAAAAATTTTCATCAATTTTAAATCAGGTAGATTTCTGGTCTTGAAATGTTTTGGAAATAAAAACATCACTCCACCTCCTTTAGATTTGTTGCCATGACTTAGCTCCTTGTTACAGCGAAATAGTTCATAGCCATCAGGTGTCAAAGTGCTGTCCGAATCTATGTCAGTTAGCCAGGTCTCAGAGATTGCTAAAATTGAGTTTTTCCAATTTCGTATACTAGCTCAGTGTAGGAAGATAGTTTATTCGTGAGATTTTGGATATTAAGATGAACATATTTAATTGGGGCAACAGATCAATTTGGCGGGCTAAGTAGTAAAGGAAATAAACTGAATTTTTTTGGCCCAGCATTTAAAAAGTGTTTGAAATATTTTTCTTGTTGCTCAATGAGAAGAATAGTTGCCCTCGTCTTTGTAAAGCTTCTGGTCTGAAGTCAATTGGATCAATAAATATAGCATAACTTCGCCCTAAGTATTTGTTAGGGTCAATGACTTAGGTTAAAGTACCTTAATACCTATAATGAGCAGTATTGGCTCGTAGTATGCCTGCATATAGTTAGCCTGTGAAATCTTCAAGCATGGCATGATTAAACCCTGTTCGACCTGGGATTTTTGGAATAACCTTGCCTGGAGAGGGAGGATTTCTTCCCCTATCTAACTCTGGATTGGATTATGCTATTGAAACAAAACTTTGCACAAATATCCTTCATATAAGCTTTATCAATTCAGAATATTCAGAAATTAAGAATTCATTCTTAACTTATTAAACATAATATTCTTCCTTTTATTTACTTTTTTAATACCAACAGTAACGTTTTTGCAAAAATTGGAAGACTATGCCCGTGGCTGAAAAAACAATGCCATACATAAATGAGCATGGAAAGTAATGAAAATCACTAAATCACAACGTTTTGAGTAATAATCAGAAGTGTAATAGGGGGAAGTGATCCACCCCCAGATCGAATAGGGTTAAGTCGTAGTCCTTGAAACACCTTCGTGGAATCCTATTAAGTCTAAACTGTCAATGTGTTCTCCATAATTCCTTATAGCCCATACATTTAGTAGATTTAAGATACGAATGAATTCGAATATCCTTCATATATAATGATATTTTTATTTGTATTAGCATTGAAATCCTTTTTATTCAATTTTTCATTTTATTTATAGGTCCATCGGAACTTCAGTAGTTAATTCAGAAAATATGGATTTTGCAGATTTCAACTACTGTTTGATGTGTCACAAATTGGTCGACTTTTCTTTTCAAGATGTAGTTACCTTACGTTGCTCACATATTGTCCACTTATTATGCTTTCAAAGGGATGATAATAGTAGGATAAGACCATGTCCCATTTGTATTACTTGATGAATTCATAGAATTTAACAGTTTAAATTTGTATAAAAGTTGTATAAATGGTGTTTGTAAATAGTTTTAAGATATATTTTATTTTTTCAGTTTTATCATACTGTGCTTCTATTGTAAATTTCTATTTTGTTATATTTGCATTGCAACGAAAAGTGAGTTTGTACTTGTGATAGATTATTAACAATGTATAAATATGCAGTGACTGCTTTTATTATAATTTACATAAATTTGGCTTGTATAATTTAAAATATGTGACTTTCTACAATTTTGTAAACTGTAAATTTCACAAATATTGAATTATGCCATTTATGAACATAATGTTAAACTGTAGAAGATGTAAGAGTCCGAAATATATTTTTAACAAGTGAATTTGATAAAATGATTTGAAAATCATTTTCATTTATAAATATATAAATACATAAACTTTAGACTGGCCCAATCTATTTTAATGCTAGCCTTTTTCTGTAAGTATTATAAGAAGAAAATATCCTTGATTATATTTTTAAAAATATAGAAAGTAGCTTTTTGCAGAATGACGTGACTATATGTGCTTTAATTTCTAAAATTCCAAAATCAATTCAATTATAACAATAAAAATGATCAATTTAAGTTATTTTTTAGAATAGTGCTGTATAATTTAAGATTCGACAGAAATTTTATAATGTAAATAACCTTATGCTTAAATAAAACGAATAAGATTTTACAATATATTGCTAAAATAAAGGGTTTGATGTCCATTGGAATACAATGTCAATATTGAAAGCTATGTATTTCATTTTTCAGTGCTCGATTTCCTCATCAATTTTATTGATGTACACTTCAAATACGCCTTCAAATTACAAAATGTCATTAATTAATGGATGTGTTCATTGAATATTTCACAATTACATCACATGAGCAATTAACAAAGAAATAGGAAGTCCTAAAATAGAATTAAAGAAGAATGAATATCCAAATAATTTCATAGTTAGACATATTAAGAAATCATTAGAAGACATTTTAATTAAGAAACATGATCAAAGAATTAAGAAAAGCATCAATAATCAAAGAAAAAGTTAGATTTATAAATAGCAATGAGAAACTAAGAACTAAATTCAAATTAAAATCAATAACTGAAGAAATCCATGGATTTAATATAATTTACCAAATAAAATGCAATTGTGGTTTTTCTAGTAGACAACAATCAAGAATAATTATGGAACATGAGACCAGTTCTGGTATATCTAATCATCTAATGAAATGTGGACTAAAATTTGAAACCAAAATATTACAGCAGACATCAAGATCAAGTTATTTAAAAATCATTGAAAGTGTTTTTTCAAAATACTTGCAACCAAGTTTGAACACCAAAGAAGATTATTTGTAAATTAAACTTACCAATTTTTAAATTTAGAAAATTTTAATTATTGTAAAATCTAGTAAATTTAAAAGAAATAATTTGTAAAACTGATGATGACTTTGTAAGTTGAAATGTACCTGCATGTTCTTTTTAAATTTAATATTAGAACACCTAAAAAATGTTTAATTGCTAATAATATCTTTTAATTAAATAATGCATATTTAGAGAGAAAATTTTGTAAAAATGACAATGTTCAAGTTGACCGAAGTATATTTACTTTAGTCTAATGTTATTAAATTACTAAAAATCCCTAAAAACAAACAGTAATTCTGTTTTTATCTTGGTCTTACAAATTTTGAAACTCATCAAAGTGCATAAATGCATTTCTTAGAGTGGAAACCGGCCAAACTTTTTGGACCCGACTCCTTTCCTATATTTGGTCTGATTTGATCATTAATTTGTGAATCAAAAATTTATCCTATTTTAAAGAATTGGGTTGTTCTATGTGTGTTTAATTATATTTCTATTTTAACTGAGAAAGATTAGTGGAATTATTGTTAGATTTAGGTCATTGTAAAATGATACTATAATAATAATAATAGTTATAGCTCTGCTAATTCTTTTAACTTTTGTACTGACACTGATTATCATTTTTCACTATTTTGTCGGCGCTGATTACATGAATGTTATTGTGGCACTGAATAGATTTCCCTTATACATTAAAGTTTGCATCTAGAACATGGTTTTGATACATTATAAATATGACATAGTTTGATATTTTTAATGCAATTCTTAACAAGAATCATTGTACTGCCGGGAAACAGAATAATATTTAATAAATTGTTTAAGTAGCTCTTGTTCTAAATTAATTCAAAACATGTTCTAGATGCAAAATGTATCTTACAATAAGTAATTTGATTATTATTCGCTGTGCAATCAGTGTTTTATTTAGTGCGGGAGTAAGTCCTATAAAACATGAGGATAAACCAGTAGTCATGACAATCGAGCAAGCATTCCATGAAGAGGTGGAAGCCCCGTTAGGAGANACTTACCAATTTTTAAATTTAGAAAATTTTAATTATTGTAAAATCTAGTAAATTTAAAAGAAATAATTTGTAAAACTGATGATGACTTTGTAAGTTGAAATGTACCTGCATGTTCTTTTTAAATTTAATATTAGAACACCTAAAAAATGTTTAATTGCTAATAATATCTTTTAATTAAATAATGCATATTTAGAGAGAAAATTTTGTAAAAATGACAATGTTCAAGTTGACCGAAGTATATTTACTTTAGTCTAATGTTATTAAATTACTAAAAATCCCTAAAAACAAACAGTAATTCTGTTTTTATCTTGGTCTTACAAATTTTGAAACTCATCAAAGTGCATAAATGCATTTCTTAGAGTGGAAACCGGCCAAACTTTTTGGACCCGACTCCTTTCCTATATTTGGTCTGATTTGATCATTAATTTGTGAATCAAAAATTTATCCTATTTTAAAGAATTGGGTTGTTCTATGTGTGTTTAATTATATTTCTATTTTAACTGAGAAAGATTAGTGGAATTATTGTTAGATTTAAGTCATTGTAAAATGATACTATAATAATAATAATAGTTATAGCTCTGCTAATTCTTTTAACTTTTGTACTGACACTGATTATCATTTTTCACTATTTTGTCGGCGCTGATTACATGAATGTTATTGTGGCACTGAATAGATTTCCCTTATACATTAAAGTTTGCATCTAGAACATGGTTTTGATACATTTTAAATATGACATAGTTTGATATTTTTAATGCAATTCTTAACAAGAATCATTGTACTGCCAGGAAGCAGAATAATATTTAATAAATTGTTTAAGTAGCTCTTGTTCTAAATTAATTCAAAACATGTTCTAGATGCAAAATGTATCTTACAATAAGTAATTTGATTATTATTCGCTGCGCAATCAGTGTTTTATTTAGTGCGGGAGTAAGTCCTATAAAACATGAGGATAAACCAGTATTCATGACAATCGAGCAAGCATTCCATGAAGAGGTGGAAGCCCCGTTAGGAGAGTAGTAGAGATGGGTTCCGTTTCATTCCACTTTTTTCTGATTGGTCGAGAGGGGTGGAAGCAAAAGATGTGCATTTTGAACAACATACAAAGGATGATAAATCACATAAATATAGCGATTGGCGGAGGACGAATTTTACACATCCAATTTCAAGTCTCTTCAGCACAATGCGCTTGCGATGTTTGCTGGGGCCTATGCCCTCACATAGACATTGACACTACAAATTTCAATTCACCTGGAGCAAATCTGCCGCATACAACGGAAGCAGGTGAAATTTCCAAGAAAAATATGGATAGACTACATGTGGCGGGATTTTCAATCGATTTTGTTATTTCAAAAATCTTTTCACTTATTGATGGAGGTATTGAGGAAGATGATAGTGTCAATTTTATTCGTTCATTGACATTGCTTGGAATATAGTTCAATATTAGGTGAATAAAAGTAGATAGTTGTTGTTGTATTGTATGGATATATTTCACCTCTTAATCATGTATGCATACATGCAGAGAATAATAGTAATGTTCTTGTTTTAAAATCACATAAAAAAATTTTCAAGTTGTAGAAAATGCCAATTTAAATCTTAACTAACCACTAGTAAACATATATTTTCAACCTAATGCATGGATACACATCACAGAGTGTATTAAAAAACATTAGCAAATTTCTGCTTCGACTATATATAACCAAGCATGTAAATGAAACACCCATCAATAACCATATACATTGGTGATTTTGAATAATTTATACTTTAAAATTTATGGTTTAAATGAAATCAAACCTTTTGACTAGCGACATCTAGTAGAATTTAAAATTATTCCTTTGTCTAAAATTATTGGCTTCCAAGCCTAAGTCTCATGAAGTTTATTGACTCAATTTTTATTTGGAGGGTTGAAATTCGGGGTATAAAGCACTCTACCACTTGAAATTAATTATACACTTAAAGATAATGGATGAAGAAAGTTACAGAAGACAAGCATTATTCAAGTGCTTAGACCAATTGCAAGACAATCTGAACGGTACACCCAACAATCTCTAAATTAGGGAGTGGAGGCCAAATAAGGATTCCCGAACAATCCAAACACGATTTGGTGCTTCAGTAAAGCTAGTAATGGATAGAAACGAGCACCTTTTCCTCCCCCAATAATACTCCAATATAATTGGGGAAGATGCGCCTCTTCTCATCGGGAGGGGGGGGCATGTAACTAGGTTTAAAAACCTTGCTCCATCCACCATAAGACTATTATTTACTCAACCTTAGGCTTGTGTATTATTATTATTTGTAAATAAATATATATCCCTCCTCCTGCATTCTATACCTTGAAAAAATTTAGACATGTAGAATACTGAATGTTATTATTAACCCTCTCATTATTTTAATCATTAACTTGTTTAATATACAAGGTGAGCAAAAAGTAACTGTGCACCAAATTATAATGCTGAAAAATATGTTATCATTACATAAAAAGGTGCAGGAAATGTGAATAAATAGAAAATGTGAATAAGCTAAATGTTGCTAACAAACAAACAAACAAACTCAGCGTCGTCTATAGAAGGTGTTGCATATGCCCACCATTGACGTTTTTGCACAACTCAATCCGCCTCAGCATGTTAGTGAACACTTTATCCAAAGTATCTGGAGATAACTGTAATATCTGCTGAGTAATAGCGTTCTTGAGCTCGTCGATTGACTGTGGATTGGACGCATACACCCAGCCCTTGAGAGCACCCCATAAGAAGAAGTCTGGGGGCGTGAGGTCAGGAGATCTTGGGGGCCATATGTTGCGAGAAATTAGTCTCTCACCAAAGACCTTCCGCAAGTGGTCCAGCGATGTGTTGGAAGTGTGCGCTGTTGCCCCATCCTGCTGAAAATAACTAACCTCTTTCTCGTGTTGGGTGAGTTGAGCAAGAAATGGGTCAATTATTAATGTGCGGTACCGTTCGCTGTTGATCGTATCGGTAAAGAACAGCGGGCCGATAATGCGATGGCAAGACATCGCGCACCACACACCGATCATTTGAGAATGCAATGGTGTCTCGTTGTATTGATGAGGATTTTCCGAAGACCAATCAGAATAATTTATACATATATCAATTTACATATGTATAATTTATTTACATTCGCTCCGATTATGATTTGATGCACAGTTACTTTTTGCTCACCCTGTATATATAAGATAAGATAAGAGATTCTATATTCAGATAAATGTTTACAATTCAATAACTGATAAT
>CABFPE010000345.1:618652-633112 GCA_900660155.1 Hofstenia miamia | reverse complement strand
AGTTAATAAGAAAGAGAAATTTGATGGATCAACAAATGGGTAACACCTCACCCGCAGTTTACTAAGCATCCCTTAGCAGTGATTAAACACGGCGTAACAAGCTAGGTGGAGGATGTTACAGAGGCAAATGGAAAACCAACCATGGATAACTACAAGGAAAATCATTAAATGGAAACTAGCAAGCACAGAAGAAATCAGGAAAACAACAGTACTAAAAAACGTGCAGAAAACCCTCAAATGTGAAATGGAAAGATATGAACAAGACGGCCCACAATGCACATTTACAAAAACTATACAGAGTGCAGAAATGATGAAAAAAGGAGGAATGACGGAACCAGTGGAGGTCTGAGAGATGGTCCCAAAAACACAAAGGGAGATGATGGAAGAGAAGGAGTTGTTAACATCCTCACAGTTACTGTTGTCCCCCAAAATGCAGCAGACGATTGACAGGATAAACATAGAGAAGTAGGGAGAAATAAGCCCAGCAAGAACAATAGAATGGATTGATACTGATGATGAATGGTTCCTAGTTGAAATAAAAGTCACCAGAGAAACCAGAGATATTAAAGAAAGGAACTTCCAAAACATTAGAGAATAACAAACAATGGTGACAATGAAGTTGATGTTTATGGAAGCATTTACGAGAACAGAACTGGAAGAATTATTAAAGCATACAATCAGTTAGCAGTAGACGTCGAATGCATAACAGCAAGAATAGACATCAAAGAAGAAATATGATTAAAACTAAGTAAAAGGGGACTAACGCAAGCATTCTGGAATACCATCTCAGAAGCAAAAATGAATTACCCCGCAACAATAGGCCTAGCAATGGCACCGACAACAGAAAGTCCATACCCACACATTGAAACAAAGATCTTAATCTGCACATGGCCGGAAACGATTTTGATACCAATGGTCCTCCCACATTGGAGACTACCAAAAGAAGTCAAAGTCGCAAAAACATTCTTGCACAAGAGTAGTTAAGATCAAGGCAAGGAGGCCCCATTGGGACACCCTGAAGTGCTCGTAACACCTGTGGCTATTTACCACATGGAAATGAAGTGATTCTATTGGACGCCATCTAGCGACGAAATATTTTTGACAAAACTAAAATGAGCAAATTAATTTTTAGACAATTTGTTCAGACCAAAGTTTTTATTTTTGATTTCTAGGATTTAGGCAAACTGATATTTTTGATGACAAATTTCACTTAGGGCGTGTTTGTTGTAACAATGTTTAAACATGCAACGTAATGTTTTAAGGAAAACAATTCATAGATCTACAACCCAAATAANATATCAGTTTGCCTAAATCCTAGAAATCAAAAATAAAAACTTTGGTCTGAACAAATTGTCTAAAAATTAATTTGCTCATTTTAGTTTTGTCAAAAATATTTCGTCGCTAGATGGCGTCCAATAGAATCACTTCATTTCCATGTGGTAAATAGCCACAGGTGTTACGAGCACTTCAGGGTGTCCCAATGGGGCCTCCTTGCCTTGATCTTAACTACTCACAAGTATAAGTCATATGTGAACACATAGAAAAAGGCAAAAGCCATAGTAGAATGCGACGACTATAAGAAGTCAAAAGACATAATGCTGAAGAATGATAACAAAGAGAGAGTATATATTGAAGGCATGATAACACCATACCAATTGTACACACAAGGAAAACCTATCAATATACAACTACAAGATCTGAGGAAAGAGATAGAAAGCCGCACTCCAAAAGCAATAATGCTATTCTCTGGGGTGAACGACATTGTATGGACAGACATCTGGGAAAGAAAGTACCATTACTATGATGTGACAAAAAGAATCAATGTTGTAATGATGATGCAAATCAACAAGAACGATCCAAATGACATAACTGAACAAGAAGTAAGAGACAATAGTTTCTTCTATAAGGATGTAGCAAACACCTGCAGTCTAAGAAAGGTATTTATGTTCTTCTACCCAGATAATCAGATCAGAGAAGACTTACCCCATACGAGCAGGGCTGATGCAATGACATTAATGATAGGAATCAAAGGAATACAATTATATCAGAAGTACTATGAAATATTCTCGCAGAAAATCAATGAACTAAGAGAAATCACGCCAATAGCAGAGGCCATTTGAGAGGCAAAATTCTTAAAATATGGAAATACAGTAACAACTGAATGAGAAGCAGTCTTGAAGATGACAAAACAAGTCGAATTTGAAAAAACCACATGGGCCAATCAACAGGCGGAATTGATAATTCAGAAGGCAGACACATGGAGAGTGAGCTGTGGTAAAAATAACGCAAGCTGAGGAGGGCGTGTAGCATCATCCAAACAAATCAAAAATAAGCTGCAATCGTCAAGCAAAGTGAGAATAAGAATGAAGAAACGATGATTAGAAATATTGTATTTAGATCAATTAGATTAATTTAGATTTATTTGTATTATGCAAGTAAGAAACAATATGTGTCAAAAATGAGAGATTAGTATCAGTCAATAAAAATACTTTTGGCAAAACGATGGGGCGAAATCGCTTCCATTATTTTTAGCTGCCAACTTGGCAGAAGAAAAGTTTAAATTTGAAATCAACAGGTATTTTTCTGGAATTACTATAAATACGAATTAAATACTGTAAGCAATTGATAAAGAATTTCATTCGGAATTCTTATTTTGTTCTACTATAATGGTTTGATTATTTAATATGATGTCGAGCTAATTGAGTGGTGTTTAGTAGTGGTCTGGATCCATTATAGAGAACAATTCAAGGGTCCCTGTGCCAGACCATGAAAGTGCACATAAGTTAGGGATAGGTGTTTTTCTCTCAATTATCCGACTAGCAATCATTTAATCCATGTATTGAAATAATTAACTGCGAACAAACGGTTGGAGGACAGAAACCTAGGAAATATATTAATAATATTTTAGATCCAAATTAATGATCAATAAATGACCAATAAAGTGACCGTACATGTATTAATCTATAGATGTAAGTTAGGAAGCTGCTCAATACTAATATATTTAGAAATGCCAATATATTTTGGTAATGGCTACACGTAATATTAAATTAGCAGCTAGTAACAAATCAGGTTGCAAACAGATAGAACACTTTTACAAAATAGAGTTTAAGTCGAATTGTGTCACGTCTTGAGTATGCACTGAAATTGGATAAGGTAGACATACATTGTATCAATGAGCTGTGGTGTGGAATTCAACCAAATGGAACATCGAAGGATTTGGTGAAACTGGATGTGGAGATCAGCTTCGGGCAGATGCCCACTATAAATCATTGGAGAAATCATTGCATGGCTTTATCACCTAAATAGTGAACAGTTAAGCCTAGTTATATAATGTTAACAGAACTCAAAGATAAGCAACATCTAATTAAGTAAATCCCTACCCACAAAACTATGATTAGTGTTATACAGTAACAAAGGATAAATAGTAATGATGCCTGGTAAAGGATGTTACAAAACAATTGTAACAATGAAAACAAAAAATATTATTATAGTGTAAAAGAATGCTTACCAACAAGAGATAAATAGTAATGATGCCTGGTAGAGGATGTTACAATGTTATCGAAATTGGCCTATAATTTTGCGCAAGTACAGGATCGTTTTTCTTAAAAATGGGAGTAACATGAGCAGTTTTTAAATAATCCGGAAAGTAATTATTTCGTATGCATTCGTTAAATATACAATTTAAGGGACTAGCAATCGCATGTGCAGTGACTTTAAGTGCCCATGAAGGAATGTTGGAAGGCCCACTTGATTTGTTGGACTTAAGCTTATGAATTGCTTTTAATGTTTCTAAACCTGTTGTAAAACAGAAAGAAAATTCGGATTGAAAAAATTTAGACGAACTATTTTCATACTTAACAGTTGGATCATTGTATTTTCCTAGATTAATAAAAGTCTGATTTAATTCGTTAGAAATTTCATAGGTATCTGCGTGATGATTTTCCCAGTTTCATTTTTGATAGAATTAATACAATTTGATTTAGATTTCTTACTATTACTGATATCATGAATAAGTTTCCACTTTGACTTTTGATTTGGCAAACAAGCGTATTCATTTCTAATGTATTCATTGAACGCCTTGCGATTTGCAATATTGGATAAATTTCTAGCTTTTTTATATGCAACAAAATTTCTATGAGTTTTGAAAGTTCTAAATATTCTATATGCGATGTTTTTTTCACGAATCAATGTTTTGCAAAATTCATTTATCCATGGTTTACTATGCGTAGATGTGTGCGAAATGCTTGTATGATTTGATTTAATCATAATTTTCTTTTCTGGACAAAATTTATTTACATAAAATTCAAAAATTTCTAAAAAATGTATCAACATTGTGTTTGCATTTAGGGCAGTATACACAGGAAGCCAGTTTTCTGAAGAAATTGCCGATTTAAGATTGTTAATATTTTCAGTACTATTTTCACGGATTTTTATCCACTTTGTGACATTATTAGAAGACGATTCAGATTTAGAAAACTCAATACATGTAATGCAGTGGTCAGAAAAAGGGCATTCAGATGAGTAAAAACTATATGATGCATTATTTATTTCGGCAAGCACAATTTAATCAATTAGCGTGGTACTTGATGATGTGATTCTAGTCAGCAGTGTTATGTTAGCCAATTTTAAATTATAAGCATTTAATATTCGGTCAATTTTGCACTGTTCATTAGTGTTAAAGTAATTTAGGTTCCAGTCTCCAATTAGCATTAAATCTTTATTTTCAGAACAAGCTAAAATAATTCCTCTTCTAATTGCTGAATAAATAGATTAGCAAATTTCTTGTTTGGACAGTTAGATACATTTAACAACTGTTTTTTAAATTAAGAATTTTTTATTGGATTATTAATATCTACCCATAGACTTTCAAAATTAGATGTTAGATTATTCCCAATATCATTGCGTTGTTTTGGATTAAATGACTTTGGTATTAGAAATAGAACTCCACCACCTTTTGTTTTACCTAATGGATTGCTGGATAATCTGTCTCTCCTAAATACTGTATATTTTTCGCTCTTAAAAGACCACATACTATCAAGATCGTCAATTTTTAACAAAGTTTCCGAAATAGCTAAGATGACATCATTTTTAAAGCTTGAAATTAATTGTTTATATTCAACATTTTTACTGCTAAGATTTTGAAAGTTCAAATGTAAGTAGTTAACAGAATTTGTGATTCCATTTAGCTTTTAAGAAAAAGATTTGAAAGTTAAAATCGGACCTGGATTTGTTTCAATACCATATACAGTTAATAAAAGGAAATATATAATACTAAAGAAAGATGCTTTATGGATATGAAGATAGAAAGGTGTTGGCAAAATTAAATCAAAGTCACAAGTGTTATGAGTACCAATGAGATAAATAACGGCAAATAGTAAAATTTTTGATGTAAACATAAACTTCAATTTAGGGTTATTACTCACATATAAGAAAGGACATTTCATGATTCATACGACATAACTTACTGAGTTTTGCTTGATTCCTAAAGCTAATTTTGCATAACCGCGAATGGAGAAATGTATACCATTACGTGTGAACAATGTAGAATTCGGATGATTTCCTAAATAAAAAGTATTAGTAATTTTAAAAACTGTAATTTAATAATTTATAATTTTGGTGAAAGAAAATGTTTAGTTCTGCGGCTTTCTTGGTGAGTGTGTGGTTATTTGGAAATGGTGCAACTTCCCCAATGTGGATTTTAGTGTTCCTAAAATTGTTACTAATGTGCTTAAGTAAATTAGAAAACTTATCTTTAATGTCAGTAACGTTCTGCATTATATCATTTTGTCTGACAGTTATGAGGACGTTCTTCATTTTTTCATTGGATGCATAACTTTGTAGTGTAGCAGAAATATCGTCTATTGTTGCTCCAGGATAGGAATGTACGGTGATGGTGTGTGCTTTAATGAGGTGGTTTGAACGCAAGTGTCAATACATCGATGTTCCTATGATGAGAAAATCTGTGTCTTCTCTTAGCTTTTTAGGTGGAATCTCGCAGTGATTTTGGAGTGATTCAGTTCTTCAGGAGTTGGATTTTCTGGAGATGACGTTTGTGTTTGCGTGTTGAAGTTGTTTGCTGTGATTTGAGTAGTTAAGAAGAGCGCTAGGACGTACCAAGGGACAGCTATGGCTATTTGCCATATGGAAATTAAGTGATTCTATTGGACGCCATCTAGCGACGAAATATTTTTGACGAAACTAAATTGAGCAAATTAATTTTTTAGACAATTTGTTTAAACCAAAAAGTGAGAATCTTTGATTTTTAGGATTTAGGCAAACTGATAATTTTGATGACAAATTTCACTTAGAGTGTGTTTGTTGTAACAATGTTTAAACATGCAACACCATGTTTTAAGGAAAACAATTCATAGATCCAAAACCCAAATATTTCAAATGAAAAATGATGTGTTATTTGCATTAGAGCGTGTTTCTAACCGTGTTAATATTGATTAAAACAAATATGCAAGAGGTGGAAAACAACAATTTCTTTAGCAATTGTGTATAAATTGTAAAAGCATACATTACACAGTGACTCTGAGTGACAAAGTTCAGCATTGTACAACCTTCAAGTTTCCATCTTCATTCTAAAATATTATGGCACTTCCACATTCACCCAGGAGGTGGCTGCCAGAAATGCGTTAAGCCATTTATTTAATGTGGCTGGCTTTCCCCAGGAGGCTTATTGTTACCACGGACCTAAACCATGAGCAATGAAAACAATAATAACAATTCCAAAATATAATATCTAGTGACATTTGATAAGACCCAAGTACTATATGATTTTTCAAAATGTAAACTTGGTTAGTAAATAGAAATATTACATCACGTATATAGGTGAGTAAACTATTAACATATAAAAATTGTTTTAAAACAGAAATGTTTTTCGTGAAAGTAGAAATATTACATCAACGTATATGGGCAAATAAAATAAATCATTAACATAAAAATCGTTTAAACAAAAACCTGTTTGGTGAAAATAGAAATATTACATCAATGTATATGGGCAAATAAACTATTAAAATATAAAAATCGTTTTAAGCAAAAGTGCGCTCAGTAAAATAGAAATATGACATCAATGGACATAGGCGAATAAGACATTAACACATAAAAATTGTTTTTAAACAAAAATGGGTATGATGGAAAGAGAAATATTAAAACGCTGTATATAAGCAGTGATAGTAAAATATGGAAAAACCTATTGTAATGTAAAAAAATTCCCAATTAAGCAAATTTCAAACATTTGACTCTTGTGAGATTATTTTTGATGGTCATAAGATAATGCATCAACCAACCTTCTTTAATTCAAATTTGATTGGCTGACATTCATCCCTTTGTTCTAAATACTTGATTTTGCTATTGAAATTTTTGCTTTTGCTTTTAACTATAGTAAGCAATTATCTTTATTAATGTTTCTTTACTATAATTATACATGTATATTATTCTTCATAATAATATTCAGAAATGCTAAGAATGTATTTCGCTAAGAAATTTGCTAGCATTTATGTGCAATCACTCATATTACATTGATGTAGTGATTAGCATTTTCGAATTAAATCTGTTTGTTAAACTTTATGGTGGAGAATGTCATTCGCTTTAAATTTATTTCTCCGAGAAAATGTGTTTGTAGTAATGTTGGTTGTATTCTATATTTTATATTTCAATCAATATAATTTGTTCAAGAATGATTGTAAAATATTGTTGAAGAATAAATACGCTTTCTTCAGCTCTTAAGTGTTTAACTTAAAATTCTTTAAACCACTACTAGGTTTGATTTTTATTTATAAAATGTTATTTTAATGTATTTTACACTCTTTCTGAAAATGTTCATAAACACCTATCCATAAATGTCCAAAACATTTTTATTATATATTTTTTGAAAGGTCTTAAATGCCATATAGATTTCACTGCTTTTATTCGAGAATGGTTTTCTGTAAATGGTTGTTTCATGAAATCATTTGTTTGCTACTTGCTAGTTTAGCGTTACTGCGATTGCAAATATCCTATCCTCTCATCATTTATTTTATAGCGCATTTTTACGGAGGGTGTGTAATGCTTAGAAAATTTTTTTACACATTGCGGACAAACTAATTATATGCGTTAGTTCTTTTCCAGATTGCTGTTGTAATTTATATTTCATATTGTTAAAACTGTTTAGTGTTCTCATCTCTGAGCGTTTCCTCAAGAGTGATTTTATGTCTTTATGTAACAATGAATGTTTTTTGAAATCGTTATTTGTTAATTTAATGTCATGCTAATATGAGTCATATCACTTAACGCTCAAGTCGATGTAACCCGAAATTGAATTATTTTGTAATAGCAAAAAACAACCTTTTATGTTAAATATGTTTGACATATTGTTCAAATACTGTGTGTGGTGACGCCTTATTTATTCGCAAACTTGTTCTATTGGATTAATTCATTTACAAATTATTTTTCCATTTGATATTTTTCAAGGGTTTTCATGATTAACTCTTAGCGGTTTTTTCCTTGAGAATTCTTTTCAGTCTTTTAAGTGAAACAATGAATGTTTGTTAAATTCACATGTTAGTTACTTCTATTATTACGAACAACCTAAAAACAAATGTATTTGTGGAAAACGATTCTATGTACTAAATAATTTTTGGGGGTTGTTAATAACCGACTTTTTCAAAAACGTATTAAAGCATTCTGCGAATTTCAGGGTTTTACTTTGTTAATGGCTTTCTGTATATATTTTTAAGTCTTATAACATTATTTGATATTGGATGTCGTTTTGTTCAACAACATTTCCATAATGCATGTTCTTCTATTATTACGCACAACCTAAAAACAAATGTATCCATGCAAAACAGTTCTATATGACATCGCATTAATTAATTCACCGACTTTTGTTAGTAACCCACGCAATTATTCATTTGTTTTTTCAAAACGTATTAACTATTGTACGAATTTAAATGCTTTTTCTTTGATAACGCGTTCTGTAAATGTTTTCAGGCGTTGTTATAACATTATTTCGCGTATTAATATCCATCTTATTCAAGAACATTTCCATAATGCGTGCTTTTCTATTATTATGCATTGCCTAAAACAAAAAGTATTCATGCAAACTGATTCTATATGACATCGTATTCATTCACCGACTCTTGTTCATAATCTATACAATTATTCATTCGTTTTGCAAAGTGTATTAAGCATTATACGAATTTAAATGCTTTTTCTCTGATATCGGTTTCTGTAAATGCTTTTAGGCGTTGTTATAACATTATTTCGCGTATGAATATCCGTCTTATTCAAGAACATTTCCATAATGCGTGGTTTTTTTNCGCGTTCTGTAAATGTTTTCAGGCGTTGTTATAACATTATTTCGCGTATTAATATCCATCTTATTCAAGAACATTTCCATAATGCGTGCTTTTCTATTATTATGCATTGCCTAAAACAAAAAGTATTCATGCAAACCGATTCTATATTACATCGTATTAATTTACTGACTATTGTTCGTAACCTANATGTCTTTAAAGCAAATTTCAAACATTTATGACTCTTGTGAGATTATTTTTTACGGTCATAAGATAATGCATTGACCAACCTTCTTTAATTCAAATTTGATTGGCTGACATTCATTCTTTTGTTCTAATTACTTGATTTTGCTATCGAAATTTTTGATTGTTTAACTAAAGTAAGCAATTATCTTTATTAATGTTTCTTTATTATAATTATATTATACATGTATATTATTCTTCATAATAATATTCAGAAATGCTAAGAATGTATTTCGCTAAGAAATTTGCTAGCATTTATCTGCAATTGCTCATATTACATTAACGTAGTGATTAGCCATTTTCAAATTAAATCTGTTTGTTAAACTTTTTGATGGAGAATATCATTCACTTTTAAATTTATTTCTCCGAGAAAATTTGTATAGCGCTTGTAGCAATGTTTGTTATATTCTATATTTTATATTTCAATCAATATAANCCTTTAATGATTAATTTACGTGGCCAATTTCTTTACATGTTTTGTTAATATACATGGTATATCGCACGCTATTTTAGCTTGCAAATATACTGTTGTTTACGCACATTTGATGGCTAATTTGGTTTACACCGTAAAAAATTTCCATGCGGACATGCCCTTGTTTGCATGTATTAGTTGGGTAATGGGGTTTACATTGCGTTTTGTAATAACACGTTAGTGACTATTTTCTCTTACCTGTAAAAATTTCCGTGTTTTATGTATAAAGACGCAGACACACAAAGGCTACAATATCATTTTTCCATTGTAGAAATTCACAAGTTTAATTTGTTTGCTAGGATAATGAAATAATCAAATCATTATAGGTAAAAACAAACAAATTTTCAGAAGAAGTAAAACGCAAAAGTGAGTTAATATTACAGACGTATGAAATATAGAGGAAATTCAAATACTTGGTAACCCAATTTTGTGTATACTTTGTTTAAGCAAAACCGTGCATCAATGAATATAGGTGTTAGAAGGATTACAAGTGAATGAATTCAATATATTATTTTTGAGTACTGTGTAAATACTAAAACAATTTATTCACACATTTTGTGCAAACTGATTATATGATGTGGCATTAACTCATTTAAACAACTCAATTGATTTCTTTTTCAAATAGCACGTAAAATTTAGTAGTTTTTCTCAAGTGGAATTATAAAATAAAATGGGTTTTCTAATAAAATGCGTTGACAAATGATAGTAAATCTACATGAAATGTGTATTGTTATATTGTTAAAATCTCTTCTCTTTGACTTTATTTGATTGACAGCGTTATTTCAAGAGTGATTTGCATTTTTACGCTTTAAATGTTTTTCTAATAATCGTTATTGTCATGTGTATAACTCAGAAAATATTTGTGACTCATAGTTGTGCGTCAACCCGTTTCTGTCAATCATTTGTTCTAACTTCCATATATGGAAATTTTCTGGTTAAATTTACTCACTCAATATCCAATAGAATTTCATTTTAATTGTGTGGGCGGGGCATAACTCTTTAAATATGAGGCGGGAGTGATACAATTTTCATTTCAATTTTGATTCTCGTGGATATTACTCGCCTAACTTCTCTCCTGCTTAGAAAATGTACGCTACTACTTCTCCCGCTGAACTTTTAAAGACCCTCACTGACAAATATTCAGAAGTGATGGCTGCCAATACGTATAGTGCCACCTCCCAACAGTCTGGGAATGGTGATAATAGTACAGCTCCTCCCCGGTATGCTTTTTGTTTTTAGTTTATCTAGGTATATAAACTATTCTAATTATATATTACACATTTTGTACTTGCTATCATGTGTTTTTCATTCAATCAGAAAGTTTTAGTTATTGATTTTTCACAATCCCACTCATTTACAATTTATCAATTTGCAGTAATTACAACTAGCTCTTAAAAATACATTTTTGCAATTTTTTTTTTGTCTTTATAAAATAACATATTTTCTTTTCATTGCTTATTA
This sequence comes from Hofstenia miamia, assembly GCA_900660155.1. Lineage (NCBI taxonomy): Eukaryota > Metazoa > Xenacoelomorpha > Acoela > Hofsteniidae > Hofstenia > Hofstenia miamia. The sequence goes on along the minus strand of CABFPE010000345.1, from coordinate 621,658 downwards.
AACTATTTTCACTAGAATGAAATGTTCAAATATAATTTTTTTATTATGTACAACTAGTGCTTAAAAATACATTTTTGCAATTTATAAAATAGCGTATTTTCTTTTCATTACTTATTTTCACTAGAATAAATATAATTTATTACACTTGAATTTCCATGTACTTATACTGATTTTAGACCTTCCCCTCCAATGAAGTCGTTTTCTTGTGACGAGTGTGGTTTTACCAGCCCAACCCCCTTGTTAATGCGCTCTCACATTGAATCTGTTCATGGAACAGATGGAATTTATTTATGCCCCTCATGCAGAATGCTTTCTGTATGCTGTTCTAGCCTGCCTACATCCAGAAATAAAAGATAGATGCCAAGTTACACGCCTCAACAGGTTTTTACACACTCTACAGTTTTATGGTCTATCATTCCCCTTGTCTATCAATGACATCTGTAAGTTTGAAGAATTAAATAAAATATCCATTAATGTTTACAGCCCCAATGAAAAATCTTTGGTGCCTGCATACATATCCGCCAGTTCTCATGAACAAAAAGCAAACCTCCTGCTGTTAGAAGAGGGTAATCAGAAGCATTATGTGGCAATTACTAATATGAATGCCTGCATCAAATTTCTTAAGGGTAGAGATACTGGTTTCTTTTGTGCTAAATGTCTCTCAGGCTTTAGTACTAGTGAAAATTTGGAAAAACACCAAAAGAAGTGTAATGGCAATAGTGAACCAACTATTACATTCCCTCAGGCTAATGAGAAAATTTCATTTAAAGCACATGGCGCTAAAAACTTTGCCCCAATTATTGCTGCATTAGATATAGATTGCATATCACAAAAAATTCAAAGTGCCTTGCCTGACCCACAGAAGAGTTTTACAGTGGATTACGTTCACCAAACCCCATCTGGTATTTGCATTGTTAGTACCACTGAACTTCGTAAAATTGCCAAAACGTCATTTGCTGCCAAGCAAAAGCATTATCAACTAATAATTTCACAGACTGATAGAGAATATTTGATGGAAAATTCTACTGTTTGTGTTTTCTGTAATGAAGAATTTGAAAGTAGCTCTCATAAAGTAATTGATCACTGCCATTATACTGGGAAAGTACGAGGTGTTGCCCACAACAACTGCAATATTCTACATCGCAACCCTCAGTTTACTCCAGTTTTCTCCCACAATGGCAGTAAGTATGATATGCATTTGTTGCTGAAAAGCTTAAAGCTCAAGGAAAATGAAAGTTTAAAATGTATACCATGCACCTCTGAAAACTTCATATCATTTAGTCTTATGGTCCCAATGTATAGCTACAAGGATAAAAATGGTGCAACTAAATGTATTCATGAAGAGTTGAGATTTTTGGACTCCTATCAATTTGTTACTGATAGCTTGTCAAATCTGGCTAAAAATATTGGAGCAGACAAATATCAATTCTTAAGAGCAGGCATGGGTGAGCAGAAGGAATCAGCATTTATCACAGGCAAAGGTCAATTTCCATTTGAATGGTTTGACTCATTAGATAAATTTAATGAAACAAGACTGCCAGAATTACACCATTGGTATAATAGATTAACTGGAAAAATACCACTAACACAACAGGAGCTAGAACATGAGCAGAACAGTACTTGGGTTAATGGAGGGTGTACTACATTTAGAGACTTCCACAATAATTATTTAATGTCGGATACACTGTTGCTGGCAGATGTACTTTGTGAATTTTGTCTTGAAAGCAGACAAACATATGGACTGGATCCTGCACATTTTTTTACACTGCCCAACTTTAGCTGGAATGCCATGTTAAACTACACAAACCTCTCACTTGATCAAATTGCAGATAACAATCAACTGGAATTTATTGAGGTTGGTATTTGAGGAGGGATGTCTGGAGTGTATCCTGAACGCTACTTTAAGGCAAACAACCCCAAGGTAGAGGGCTATGACCCAGATAAGGAGTCCACCTATGCAATCTTTGACATGAATTCATTGTATGGGGGTACAATGACCATGAATTTGCCTGTTGGACAGTTGCAGTGGACAGACACATCAATCAATGAAATTTTAAATGCACCACAGGATGAAGATTTAGGGTATTTGGTGGAGGTGGATCTTGAATATCCTAGTAATTTGCATGGCAAACATTTTGATTTCCCCCTTGCACCACATAAGATGATTATTGAAGATCAACATCTGTCACCTTATACAAGAAATATTAAAGAGTCATTAGGACTAAAGTCTGGCAAGGTGGCAAAATTGGTGCAGACATTTTACCCAAAGAAAAAGTATGTGGTTCACTATGAGGTGCTGAAATTTTACATTGAACAAGGGTTAAAGATCACCAGGTTTCACAGGGCACTACAATTTAAACAGGCGCCATTTTTAAAGCCCTTTATAGATTTAAATACAACAAAACGCAAGGCAGCTAAAAACGATTTTGAGAAGAGCTTTTATAAGCTCATGTCTAATGCAGTATTTGGCAAGACAATGGAGTCACTAAGAAAGCAGTGTAAAGCAAAATTTGTTGGGGATCAGGAGGCAGCAGAAAAGTTAATAAAACAGCCAGAATTTAAGTCATTTAACATAATCAATGAAGACTTGGTGCAGGTCATGCTAAGAAAAAAAAATTGTATGGTACAAACCAAATTATGTAGGTCAAGCCACTTTAGACCTTTCCAAGCTTTCCAATCCCTCAACATATGCTCACGGATTACCAGGTATAATTTTTATTTTATTATTAACTTACTATGTGTTTAGGTCCGTGGTAACAATAGGCCTCCTGGGGAAAGCCAGCCACATTAAATAAATGGCTTAACGCATTTCTGGAGGCCACCTCCTGGGTGAATGTGGAAGTGCCGTCATATTTTAGAATGAAGATGGAAACTTGAAGATTGTACAATGCTGAAATTCATCACTCAAAGCCATTGTGGTAATGTATGCTTTTACAATTTATACACAGTTTGCTAAAGAAATTGCTGTTTTCCACCTCTTGCATATTTGTTTTGATCAATATTAAC
>CABFPE010000345.1:553040-571859 GCA_900660155.1 Hofstenia miamia | reverse complement strand
ATTTCACTGTTATTATTCAAACTAAAAATACATATTTATATGTTAATTTATAAAAAATCGAAGAATCTTGAATGACAACAATTTGTCTCACATGTCATGTGGACGAATGAAGAGATCCAAAGCCGATATAATCTGAAGTTCATATGCTCCAATCTCTGCCTCCTAGACGAAAGACATCATTTATGGATTTTAATGTCACTTTACACGATGTAGAAGGAGCAATGAATGAACCTTAATATATTTTTTCTTGAACGAAAATGTTCTACCTTTCTTTGAAGATGATGCTTTACTGCAACAAGATGACGCTAATCGTCACAAATCACAAGACGTTCTACATTTTTTGAACGTTTATATGCAGCAGAGTAAAATATGCCTTACAAAGCAAAACTTTCCCCACTAGGTACTGATGACAATGTTTGTATTATATGTTTCAATACATCGTTCTCTATATTCCACAAGACTTTTGAAACATACACAAATATAATTGCTTCGTATACTATACGCAAGGATGCACTTGTAGGCCTACTTATATGCTATGGTGTTGTGCCCAGTTATTATTTTTGTTTTTGCTAATAGACAAATACAAACTGGTAGTCATATTATATTCAATGTGCTCGATGACATAATGAAGACTTTTTTATGAAATGATTCATTATTGATTGATAAATGTTGAGGGATTCTGCTTGGAATAATATGTTAACATTTACGTTTTAAATTTGCCACTAACAGTTATTTTTCTTTCGAAAATAATTAAATTTTCTATAAGACATTAAAAATTAATGAGAGGTATCGAGTTAATTGCAAATTGTCAGACTAGAATTAAAAACATCATTCTCACGACATTGTAGAAAATTATGTATATTACTAAAAACTATGAAAGTTGAATTATATACAAAAAAATATTTAATTATACACGTTAATTAAAAACATTATACGCTGAATGAACTGCAAATGCTAAACAATGTCAAAAATTAACCTATTAGTAACATTACGTTTTTAATTTTGCACAAGAGAATTTAAAAGCGCGGTCTTCATGTATACATCAATGTAACAATTGTTTGCGCACAATGGAGAAGCAAATCTTCAGAGGGGAAAAGAATAAAGGAACACGATTTCTATTTGTAAAAAATTCATTTCAAAAAGGGAACTACAAACATTGTTACAACAATACAATATGAATTCTTTTCATATACTTTCAGTGTAAAGCTGTTAGCTGGCATGCTCTAGGTTTTTAAATTATATCGTTCAATATTATGCCTAAGAAAAACGATGTGAGTTACTTCGCTGTGCGCCGTGCGCAAAGGCAGAAGTTGGTACACCGTAAAACAGGACAGTGCCAGATCGCAAATTGAAGTCGAAAGAGAGGGATTTTAAATACATTCATAATTAATTTGTGAAACCATTACAGACTTTCAAATTTTTTTAGTAGAATTAGGGTTAACAAAAAATTTTTAATTATTATTTCCATATTTTTGAAAATTTATTGTCATTTACATAAATTCTTTTTCTCAATTACTTTATCAGCAAATTCAGGGATTATCATTTTTAATCCTTAACAGGGCAAAATAGGTCAAAACGTTCGACCTGTAATATTTTCTTATTGTTGTCAGAAGTTTAATTGTATTCTGTCCTTGATTTCTATTGACATTTAATCTTTCCGTTCGAGGATGCAGAATTTGCTGTTGGAGCAATGATTGGAAAATCATTTGACACACATGTAAACACTTGTCATATGACACAATAAACATCTATTTTGCTTGCTTGCTTGCTACGTTGATCAAATCCATTTTCTGCCGTGTAGTCAGCCCAAAACGTAAACAGGGTATTAGAAAGTTGTATGAAATGCAGTAAGCGATGCTGCAATAAGCATATTGGTTCTGTTATGTGCAGCCTTGGGTACAGGATAATCTTAAAACTTCATTAATTGCTGCAATACATGTGGAAAAATAAATTTATTTGGATTACCTTCTGTCTTCTATATTATCAAATTTATTATATGAAATATACAACTACTAATAAACTAAAATCATAAAAAATAAAATATTATCTTTCAAAACCAAAAATTTTAAAATATAATATAGGTCGGTCAAAACGACCTAAGTAAGGCGTGTTTGACCTTGGACAGTTAATGGTGAATAAAATTGTATATTTTTACAAAGATTGGATTTCTCATTGAAAAAAATTCTTATTTGCATGAATTTCAGGCACAGGAATAAATTTAGTCGCAAATCTTTATCATTTCATGATTACGCCCAACTCTATGGATGTGTCCATGTAAATAGCTTTCAATATTTCTTAATAGACTTGGATAAAATTTTTAAAAAATGCGGGCAAATCGATTTGTTACGTAAAAGTATTTCTAGTTGAAATAGGGTTAAAGATGAAATACGTCTATTACGTTTGCGTTGATTTTCACAAAATTGTTGTTCTAAATAGAATTGTAGATTTTCGGACTGATGAATATGACTGTTGGTAAATGAAGTAAGGCATTCAAGAGCAAAAACGTCAAACCAAAGCCTTGCAGAACTTGAACCAGACTTCAGTACTAGAAAATGAAATCTCGACTGGGATCAGGGACAATTGTTGAATACTAACTCCATATATATTTCTCTCCAATTTATAAAAATACAAAAAATAGTGTTAAATTAAAGTTGCTCAGTAATATTAAATTTGATAAAATATCTGGTCTGTCAATTAGAATGAGGGAAATATACACATTTTTCACTTATTTTTGTATTCCTATTGCGAATCCAAAATGTACGACGAGAAAATACAGGAGCACATGTCAATATGGTACCAAATTGTCATTTACTACCCGATTTTTCAATATCACTTACATGATTGCAAGTCGGCCTTGGATCATAGTGGTGATTCGTGGTATCAATTATTTTATAGTATGCATAACGGAACCAATCAGTAGATGGCACTGGAGTAGTCCAAAGTCTCGACCGGTATCCGTAAACACAATACTTAATTGGAAATCAGAACGCAACACTCTTGATCTTAAACAGTGCAGCAAGAATATCTACGCTACAATTCATGCAACATTTAAAAACATTTTCAAACTTAAATTTTGTAAAATCATATTTATACTTCAACATTATAGAGCAAATGCTAAATGATTAATTGCAGATATAGTTGGCTGCAAAAAAAATGAGACTGAACACCTATTTTTTCACGCTTTGTGGAAACGTATTGAGACGTTTTAGAGGAAAACTATAAAAATAAAAGACAACGAGAATTTTGTGAAGTTTAAAATGGTCGAACAAAAAAGTTAATTAATTAAACTGGTACTTCGTAATTATTTGAAAACACTTACCAAACAAATTGTTTTGCTTTGCAAAGTTTCTACTTGATTTCTTCGGAATGGAAACGTTGGAACAGCTTGAAAACGCCTTTGCGACATCGCAAATTTCTCGATCAACTTATTTTCGAAAGCTGAAAAAAATTCGACAAGGAGAATCTCTCAAAAGAAGAAAAGGAAGTGGACGCCCTCGAAAAATTATTGGAAAATTCATTCAGAAAACAGTCGCAATTGCTCTCAAAAATCCCTATATTTCTGGGAAAAAAATTGCAAACCGACTTCAAACTGAAGCCGACATCTCTGTGCATGAAACCACAGTTCAGAGAACACTGAAAAAAAGTGGAGTTACAAAAATTGGCAGAAAAAATCGACTTCTGATTACAAAAGAACATCAAGAAAAAAGATTAAATTTCGTGAAAGATTGGAAAGACTACACTTTTGAAGATGTTTGGATAACTGATGAGTGCGTATTTCAACTACACAGAAACAAAGTACAAGTGTGGTCGTCAAAGAAATGTCCAAGACCAACAAAAGCGGTTCCAAAGTTCGACCAAAAAATTATGGTTTGGGGAGCACTTTCCTATCGTGGGTTTTATTTGAAAATTTTAGACGGAAAAGCCACAATCGACAGTCAAAGATATTGCCAAATTATAGCTGAATTTATGCCTTATGCTGATGCTTTATATGATGATGGAAGGATACTCCAACAGGACGGAGCAACCCCGCACACGTCAACAAAGAGAAAAATTGGATTTCTGAAAATAATATCCAGTTTTTGCAATGGCCACCAAGTTCTGCTGATCTTTCTCAAATCGAAAACGTGTGGCAGATATTGAAAAATGACGTTGAGAAGAAAAATCCGAAAAATATATCCGATTTAAAAGAAAAAATCCAAGAAAGTCAACACATTTTGACATCTGAAATGAAGTCCAATTTAATGAAATCAGTTTCAGTTCGTTTGAATGAAGTTATTTCTACAGGAGGAAAACAAATTAGACTTTGATGCTTTTTACTTATAGTCCTTTAATGTATCTTTAAAATCTTACCTTTCTTGAGTTGTTACGTTCAGTAGTTCAAAAGTAATATGCCTTTTTTCTAGTCTCATTTTTTTGCAGCCAACTATATATTTACAAGGCAAATAAACATTGGCATTATTGATGTGATTAATACTTTCTTCATGCAAATTGATAAGAAAATTACTAAATGTATTTCTTGGCGGTATAGTTTTAATTGGGAGATAATAATATAGCCTGTATAGATTAGTATTATTGTGCAGTTTAATATGAAATATTTTTCCAGTTAAAATCTTCAATTTTTAGCAAATTTATAAGACTTAAATCTCACATATTTCAATAAAAATCAGCTTAAGACCTATCTCTGGCTTGTTTACTCACCTAGTCATAGTTGAATTTTTTGTAAGGACTATATGATTTATGCGCCAATTTCTATTGGAGTATGGAAGAATCGCCAGAAACCAAACACACTTGTTCCTGAGCTCCTGTGTTCTGTTCTTACAATAATCATACTGCTAAATATGGTAATTTATATGAACAGAATCGAACTTTATATCAAGTCACCAATTATGTTTAGGGATTTTGCAAACCATTCGCTTGTATTCATATGATTTTTTTCTTGGCTATTTCATATATTGTCATTGAGTTACAGGAAAACTTGACGGTATTGATAATATTAATAACATAGATAGTACCTCTGCAAAATTTAAGCCATTGTTCAGCTTTATTGATCTCTGCAAATATTGGGAATATATATATTCCTTGAAAATATTGAATTTGTATATATCACTTTTGGCGAACTATAGAATACTCCTACAAATGACTTTTGCGAAAAGTTTGAACTCTGGAAAAAACAACATAGTTATCATTCTGAGATAATGTGATAGGCCAGTGGAGATATTTTTCAACCTAACTATCGCTCGTAACTCTCACCGTAATGTGCACAATGCGCTTTTTGCAGTAAGGATTCTAAATTCGGATTTGATGACAATGAGGAAAGACGCTTGTTTATTTTATTTTCACAATAACAGTAAAAATTAATACTAAACTGTAGATTCGGAATTTTCTGAGTAATCTAAGAAATCTGTAGATGTTAGTTTTTGATTTTTCAGTTATACATGTATAGAATCACCTAAGAAAAACTCAAATGTGTTCTTAGCAGAAAATTAATCACGCATTGGCTTGCAGTAATTAATACTAAGATTAATTACTAAAAATGATTAATTACAGCATATGTTTCAATTGAAAATTGATAGTTCACATTCTTAAATATTTGGTCGCCTATGCCTGTGACACTGCTAATACATCGATTTTACGAAATGAAATAAATTTGAAACAACAATATTCTGTAAGCCGTATGACAATAAATTAAAGAATGTTCCATACTCATTATTTGAAGGTAAAAGAATTTTTCAATTGTCAAACAAAAAGCTTTCATGCTGATATCTAAATTTTATTGAAGCGCAACACGCCACCAGAATTCTCTATTAGTAGAGAATAAATATTAACGTTCCGCCTCCTGCAAAATAAATGTATTATGTAATTAGCATAGCCTTGGTGAGTGTGAAATTTATTGAATTTTGTTTACAATTGAATTTCTGCTCGAACTGCAACGGAAGGACGTTGGCAGAAATGGGAGTCTGCTGTTGACACATTCCTTAAAATTTCCCGCTCATTGGTTGCTCGCGCAGGTAATTTTTACTGGCAGCAATTAGTATTGAATATTTCGGTATTGCAGCCTGTGACATCCAAACAAAAGATTTTTATTGGTGAACAATACAATCTTAAAATTTCCTAATTGGATCACCTGTGCCAATACATTTCTTTATAATTTTATTGCATTGTTCGGTCTAAAAAATGTTAGCATAATGAACTCTAGCATTTTAAAACTCTTCGCAGGTACGCTTTTAATTTTTAGTAATTTAGTAAAAAACATGTTTATCCCCTAAATTACAAAAAATTATATTTTAACTAAAATTGTAGTGTTAAGGATAAACTTTATGAGACTGTACATTGTGTTTGAGAAAAATCAGACAGGCCAAGTGGTTTCAGTTTTAATCTATACGAACTTATTTGAACAGGTTTGATTATCAAATTAACCCAGATATATATCATAATTTTAAGACTACTTTTTAACAGATTATATTTAATACATTCGAAATAGTGTATTAATAACAATTGAGCCTATATTGCCTAAATTGGAATTTACCAAGAATTATGTTTATCAGCTTCATACAAATCAATCTTGATTCCTTGAAAACAGACTTAACAATTTTGTTTGAGTTTGTTAAGGAAATGTCTGTCATTACGTTTTCTAATTTGTGACCAAGTTTAGATAAATAAATAAAAATTGAAAGAAAAGAAATAAAAGCGCAACACATAAATAATCTATATAATATGCTACTATTGTTATTACTTTTAATCAGCTATATTTATATATATATATATATATATATATATATATGTATACATATATATATATATATATACCAAATTTCATTTGAAATTTTTAATGCACATCTTAACTGCACATCAAGTTTCTTAAAAAAGTCTCTTTTATATCAGTAAATAATATATTTGCTTAACTTTGATCACTCGTTAGAAATGCATGAAAAAATTGAATTATTGCATAAGCTGGTTATTGCATTACTATCAGTGACATGTTCCAAGTAATTGATGTCTGTAATTGTTTTACTATAATGGGGGATCAACCAAGAATTGAATATTTTTACCCTTATAGAGATTATGAATAGCATTGGACTATGTTGAAGGGACTGAATAAACATTAGTTTATACCGCAGCTTTGATCTCGTTAGGAGAATAAGCATAATTGCTAAACTATGGAAACTATTAAGGCATGTTTGCAAACAATCGATAAGTTATAAGCATACATTTAAAGATACATAAAATAAATTACAAACATTATATCTGTATTCCCTACCTGTTATTTAAGGTGTATATTGCTTGGATATTCCAGAAAAAATGGTATTTTCTTTGAAACATATGAATTGTCCTAGAACAAGAAATTAACAATATTTTAAATATAACTCGTGGAAAACCATGTCAACATTTTTTAGTATAACTCCAGTACTGTGCGTATCTTTTTGAACAGCTCCAAGCACCTAACATATTATATTTGCAAGTACGGGAGACCTTACCAAGCCTACTTTTATTAAGAACCAAAACCTTTAGTTGGATATTTATATTAAAAAAGTATTCAGAAGTGCTTTCTTTATTCCTAAAATTATTCAGCAGCTCTATAGCATTTATTGTATCAAGCTCTGCAATAATTTTTTGAAATATAATCTAGAAGTATTCGATGACTCTATAAATGTTTGGTAATTCATTGTTATAGTTGGGTTTTACAACAAACTCTTCTACAATGTTGTAAAAGATAACAGAAAAGTTGAAGATTTTTGTAGGACGTGCAAATGCAAAGATATGTAAACTCAATAAATTTAAATGCCATTTTCATATAGAATTATTTGGTTATAAAATCCTTGGATAAAAGAGTAACTGTTGTGATGTTTTTCTTAATGTCTTTTTACATGCAAATGGCTAATTGCAATAATTTACTTCAGAAGTGTTCAGTTGGTTACAAAATTGTTAGTAAAGTTTTTGCCAAGCTCTGTAAAATAAAATACATAGAAATTCAAAAAAAATTGATAGATTGTTCTCAATAATGCCAACAATCGCCACTTAACACTACAATACTATACATAACAATATTTTTATATGATTATATAATGTATATATATATATATATATATATATATGATTATATAAGTAGACCACATAAAACATTTAAGGCTCGTCATGCGGAAAGTCAGAGGTCGCGACCAGAGAATGCATAACAGCACACAACAGCATAGTTTTCGCATCGTGACCAAGAGCATTTTAAAAAATAAAAAGGGATCTACTCGTTATTTACAATGTGCATTCCGATTTTAATCATTTTACTATTTCATGAGATGTAAGCATTTATGCATTTTTTAGGAAACCATAAAAAATTCCTAAGCAGCTTTACGTTAATGTATGTACAAATTTTAAGCAATTTAAATAATTATTAACTTCATTGGTTACAATTTTCATGAAAGTGGGGCCATTAAAATGAGTAGGTGTTTGGATTTACGCATAATTCTTATTAAAATACACACTCAACACCAATAGGCTGCCAAATTCAAACATTTATTGAAGGGTTGAGATCTGCGTCAGGAGTTTGAACCCCTTCCTAATTAATTACAATGAATTATTAGTTTTTAACAGCATTTAAACGAGGAGTAGGTATTTTTTATTTGTATTCAATTTAATATTGAAATAGGTATATTTATATTAGATTTTATCAAGGTTTGATAAACAAAATAAGCAACCAATTTAGTAAAATATTTTTATTGGATGATGCTGGAGGTCATATAACCACTTAGCAAAATTTAATTTCTCTCAATTTAATATGATTTATTTATAAATTGCATTAAACTAAATACACAATTATGAAACTAAGGTTTTCAAAATTATTAAAAGTAAAATACTAGAATGGACAGTGGACATATAGATATAATGTTTCTATAAACAATATGTGCTAAGACATTGAAGCTTTTTTGATAACTTTGATGCAGAATTTGAGATGTTCGCAGATTTTAGAAAAAGAAATATCTGATTTAAGCATGCTTACATTTTTTTCTTATCAGCTAATAAATAACTAATATATTCTGTAATGAATTAAAAAAAACTATATTCTATTCACAACACTTTATGAATGAATATTTTACGTGTACATTTGGGTTACTATGGAAATCTTCTAATGCAATATGTTAAAGTATTTATATAATATTAGCTAATTCCGGTTATTTCATTTATAAAAATGGAGGAGATGTTTTACTATGTAAGGAAGGAATGGGATATCTGCATGGAAAAATGCCGCATATGAAGTGACAGGGCAATCTTTGCATTTAAAAAAATAATTCGTGATGGCATATTTCAAAATTTAAGTGCTCTTGCGTAACTGTAGCTTCAGGCTCAATTGATTTTCGTTGTTGTTGCGACATTGCATATGTTGAGCCCTGAATACAACTTATAATCGAGGGTTGGTACCATTCCTCGTAAATTTTTAGAGCTAGTTCAAACAAAGTTAATGTACTTTGCAGAGTTCAGAAAAGAAATTTTTTTATTATCATTTGCTTTATGAATTTATCGAATGAGTGTGCCATTGCAAAAAGATGCGTTACTTTGCATTTCTCGCAGGAGACTATCCAGGTTGTCTTGTGAGGATATCCAATCCCTCGAACTGTTCCTACAAAATATCCCTCATGCTTCTAATCTTGGGTAAGTTGGACATCATCAAATCTCCAAGAAAACATTTGATGCTGCCATGGGGAATAGAAATTTTTTTCATTTCGTAAAATATTTTTATGGTAACGTTTTAGGGATTAGAAATTTATATATTTTGTGTTTTGATGTCATTTATCCCACACTTAATGGTAGAGTCTTTTCCTAAGATCAACATTCACCCGTAGACTTTTTAATTGTTACGATTACGGATACAAACCCTATTGTAATTTTCCCTCAGGACCTTCGGGCCTCCTCTCTAAATACATGCCGGACTATAATCTGTTTTCATTTACTCATAGTGTGAAGACTCAGTTATCAAGGCAAGCAGTCCGTTTATTGTTTTCATATTCCTCCGCAGTTTATGAAATATAAACAGGGGAAATACTTTCTTTCAAGAACAATAAAACAAGAGTATATATATTTATTATCTAATTTGAATCAGACCAATTACTTTAATAAATGTTTGCTAGACATATACTATGGTTCTTTGGGATAGAAATTTATTGGTCCCAGTCCAATTGGAATTAAGCCAGATCAGTACAATACTAGTTACATATATGATTCCATGTCAAAACTTTAAAGAAATACTAAAATGAAAAAATATTAAAAATATTTCAAAATTCTTGGTCCAAATTCTGGATTTATCCTACTAACTCAAAGTTTATCCCAATCACATGACAAGGAAATCAGTTAATCCCTTTTGAGCACGTACTACGTACACCAATTATTAACAATGATTCTTTAATAAGATGTTCTGTATTCATTGAATTGCTTAAAGAATTAGAATTTAATAAAACAATTGCAGACATTTCTGTGGAAAAGACCGCTGTCAGGATTTTATCTATAAATAATATTTTAAATGTCAGAATACTATTTTATTCTAAATAACTAAAATATTTCGGCTTGCCTAGCTTATATTTGCACGCACCACCGAAGTTTCATTTTCGAAAAGACACCACACATTAGACCAATTGAATTTCCACTAATTTCTGAATCTTTTTCTACAATAAATTCTATTTCTTGGCAACTGTGATCTATAGAAGCGAATGAACACATTCATTGCCCCAGGTTGAATAAAAGAGAAACTTCAATAGATCCTTGTAAGCTTAGCTTCAAAATCATCCTAGATTGGGGATTAATTTATATTTCACAGCTCTTCCCTGTTTTCACAAGTAAAACTTTATAATTTCTCTCAGGAAGCTAATTTTCAGAAAATATAAACTCGGAAAACCAGCTTCTTAAAATGTTTTTGGGCCTATGCGTAATGTATTTACGTTAATTCAATTCTTATTCAACATCGCAAATCAATCAAATGTTTCTGCCCTAAGAGTATTCAATTCCAAGAATCTAATGTTTTGTCTTATTTTAATTCATCCTATTGTTGTATAAGTTATTTGGTTATCTCATGTGCTCAATTTTCCTCTGAAAAGTACTTAGGAAAACAACAATCATATGTCCTTTTCAGGCTTAAATGCCGCTTTGAATGAAAATTGAGGTGAATTTAGACTTAAATTTTAACGATTTTCAAATAAATTTTTTTAAACTAATGAATATATTTAATACATGATATCTTAATTTGTGCATTTCAATAGTGAAAAGTGGCAATTTTCTAGATGTGTTCTTTTAAATATTTTAAAATAGTTATAAGAATGACTGCGGATATTGAGTAAATTATATCTGCATATTATGGCTGGGAGGAAATCCAATTAATCGATACGATTAATTAGCCAAAATTTATAAAAAGCGATTAAAAAGCGATTAAATTAAGAAACGAAATTTTCCCAAAATTATTCGGTTAAATGATTTTCGCAAAACTCTTGATGCATCGATATTTAATCCGACAATCAGAATTTGTGCGCATAGCATAACCGAGAAAACTTAAATGCTGTAATGTATCAATTGAAATTTCTATTACATTCAAGGTGGGCGAATGAAAAACTGTTATTTATATTTTATTATATTGAATCTCGTATAAAGGAAATGAAGTATATTTCAAAAGTTTTTTAGTAGTTGTTATCGTCAGAACAATCAAGGAGTAAAAATTGATTCTGAATGATATACTGGTGTTTAATTTGCACGTCAACGTGACCATAAGCTTTGACTTTGCTTGCAATATACAAAAATATCCTTCATTTTAATGGCATATTAAAAGATAAATGTATATGATTTTAAAATGATCATATAATAAATAAATTATCATAGATTGAAATGAATAAACTGATTAATCAAGATACAGGGCGAGGGGGACCAGGCCCCCTTTTAAGTAAGAAAAATTGATTAAAATTCTGCAATAATAATAACAGAACGAAAATTCCTTAGTACTGTCACATGGCGTAAATAGGAACAGCGAAAGTATTTTAAAAAATTGCAAAGGTGTATGATACATGTATAATGACAGTTAGCTTTAGGTATATGCAATTACAAAATCATATATCAATCTAATGAAAAGTGAAATCACTGGTATCTTCTTGTTAAGAAAATGAAAATGATGCAGTATCTTGCTGCCTGTCTGAAGAAGCACTGAAATGAAATTTGATATTCACTATCATTGTAAATCTTCTCAATTCTTCCAAAATTAATACAAATCACATTTTTAATATTTATAAGTCCGTCAGTAATCGGTATTTTCTTGCAAGAATCATTGCTGTTCATTTTCATCATCAAAAGTATTATTTTGAATCTCTTCAATATCTTCTTAGTCGCATACATTGTTATCTTTTTGCTTAACTGTTCTCTAATCTATTTTTTAATATTATTTAATGTTCTTTAGAATATAATTTAGAGACATGTATATATTTAGGATTCCATTCTTTTCTGTGGGGTATTTTACCATAACCTTTCCAATAATTATACTTTTAAAAAATTTGAAGAAGCCAGTCAATTATTGATAATTGTAGATATAAAAAGCTTAGAATTCCAAACAGCAAAATTTTACTTTTTTTCAATGTGACAAACAGATTGGCAAAATTTTTTATTTTACTATCATTGAAGAAGACCTGAAATAAATTTTTAAATTATTTGAATTTCGACGACCTCATTAATAGCATATGAAATAAAGTACCAACTGGGGATGTGATAATCGTTTTGCAAAGCAGGACAAATTAGTTTCAGCATGTATTGATAGTTTTTCAATGAAAAATTGCTTTATCTTCAAACGTCAATCTTTGCAAGGAAGGTCAGAAAACAAGATGTGAATTCCATTAAAGTAATTGTTTAAAATAATGAAGATTGTTAAGGAAGCAGCCAATCATCGTTACAAAATTCATAGTTTTTACAACAATATAGGACTAGTGCTGTAGTTTATAATACTTAATAAATAAATTTATATATATATATATATACATGTATGTGTATATATATATATATATATATATATATATATATACATATATTTATGACTCTAGCATCATCAGGTACCGTATAAGATTAGAGTTAACACTAGAAGTACTACTACTCCTTGAGATTCATTTTACATGTAGCATTTATATTCAAAAATTATGTAAAAGAATGTAAAAAAATTTACTATGGAATTCAAATAGATTATAATTATCTATATTTTTGGTTATACCTGCTGTTGTATTTACTGAATGCATACGCAAGTAAACAAAATTTTAATTTGACTCAGTTTTGATACACTCGGTACTTCTAGTGTTGACCAATTTATATCGATTTATTGATCTAGCATCAACTACTTGTAAGTAGGTAAACATGCTCCAAATAGAGAAGCGTGAGAATTTACATACTGCATGCAATCAACGAAACATTAAACAGAGAATTAATGATCGAGAGCAGGCATTGGAAAAATTGAATTGGAGTGCATGCAATAAATTAGCAGGCTATTCAATTAATTAATTGCAATTGGCAGTATCGCAAATCAATTAATTGCAATTAATTGGTTTCATTCTAACTATTATGTAAAATGAAATATATTATAATTCACTGAACAAACGTTTTTAAACAAACACATGAACTTTTTTCAAAAACAAAAATTTTACAAAATAATATTTCAACAAAAACACGCCATGACTAAACAAAAATAAACAAAAGCTTCTTGATCAGCATCTCCTGCAAATAGGATTTATCCCACAAAAAAGAATTAACTTTAAAAAAAGGCTGATTCTTCAAATTCATTAGTAGAATTCTCTATCTTAACTCAATAAAACAAAAACCCGCTGAGCTGATAAAGTGCTCAGCCAATTTAGACGAAGGACATAAGAATCTATAATCAGCATAGTCAGAATTTGGTGACACAGTCTTCCGCTTTTTCAAGCCACAACAAACAATGAGTCGACTAATGCATTACACAGTTCACACAACCACAATTAATTGCCATTAATTGGATTTAAAAAAATTAATTAATTGAAATTGGTCAAGACCTGCAATCAATTAATTGCCCTCAATTAATTGGCCTCCAATTAATTGATTCCGACCCCTGATCGAGAGTAAATAACGACAGGTTATAATTGTTAGCAATTGCGTCAGTATCACTGAAACTGCCAAAGCCGATCATCATAAAATTTACTAAGAAGCCATTCATAACTCAACTCCTTCGGCAAGATGGATTCCACTCCCTATAAGACTATGAGATGGACCTACGCCTGAGATATAGTAAATGTAATGCTCTCCCCTCTAGATTGGATTTAGCTACAAGTTGCCATTCGATATAACGTTTAGAAAAGCGAATGCAACCACAAAGTTTCAAAACTAAATTTTTAATAAAACATATTGTTCATGTATATATATATATATATATATATATATATATATATATTTATATATAATTGTCTTAGAAAAAAACACCCAAAATTGACGTCAAACATATGAGACGCTCTGATACAAAAATTTGCTACAATAGAACTCAATGAATTTTAATGTAGATACATGCTATTATTGTTTGATTACAAAAAGCCTCAAATATCATAAGAAATTCATTAAGTCATAATGTCTTCAGAGAGTGTTTTTTGGCGGGCTCATGCAGTATTTTTATGCTATGCAAGCTCATTGTTAACTTCAATATTTTACGAAAATATGAATTTCGTCGCGAAATATGAACGTATAAATACATAAAATACCTACCTATATTTTCTCTTACCACCAACGCAAACGGGTTTCTGTTTTGTTAAGAAATTTTGTAAATTTTTTATGAAGGTTTTGATGCAAACTTTATAGTAATTTAGAGTCGTTTTCCATTAATAAATACATATATACAATCTGTATGCAGACCCTACTATACATATTTGGACAATGAAAGAAATGAGTGATATTTTGTGAAGTTTCACTGAAACAATCACTACTTATCTCTTACATCAAATCAATACTTTCTCAATTCAGCATAGGCCATTTAAAGCATTCAAATAAGAAGCGTTACATATTTTAAGCAGTTTCAGAAGTTCCCCAAATGTATTGTTCAGGAGAATCTAAGAATTATCAAACGTTCCCAATCGTAAAGCTGTAGTATTGTAAAGCGGTAATGGAATTTAATTTTGTGGCCTCTACCAACCTCCAATCCTTGCAACAAAAATGAATGAATATCCAGAGCTCCATAGAATAGATTATTAAATATGCCATCATTTAGGATCCAGAGGTCAACAAAAAATTAGTAATACAGCAGCTTACCGCATTGATGAGTGTGCATAATTTCTTGCCAGTAACAATAAAGCCACTAATAAATGTTTTTACAGAAAAGCCAGAATAGAATGGTGTTAAAAAATTGAAAACAGTAAAAAGCACTACTCCATGTCATAAATCGAAAGTGACTATGCAATATATGAACAAATTTAGAATAATACTTCTTCCTGCATCCCTATTTAAGCAGCAAGAAAAACGTAGGAGATAATGAAATCAAAAAGTTCATATATGAAGTTCCAAAATTTCAACTTGCAAGGACGAATCTTAAGCAATTCTTAAAAAATTTATGAAATAGTACAAATCATTTTTAATGGTATGGATATCCTACAAAGAACTGATAACATTTGTTTTAGTTTTTGTAAATTAAGTAACTTTTCCTATATATTTGTGCAGTTAATTGATACATTTTATTCGATGCACTGTACATGTATATAATATATTGATTATAATATAATATAATGTTATTAACCAATTGAATTATGGGAAATTTTGGCATCACCTTCTAGAAAAGAAAAGTTCAGAGTTAATTACATCGATCAGTATTGAAAATCTGAAATGTATTTGCATGTAACTCCAGATCATAAATTTTTGAAACTGTAGTTAAATGTAACATTTTTGAAGGAAATATCTAGTTTTTTAATGTTCACCAAATTTATCATATGTAAATACAACCTATACTAACATTAATAAATTGATATTTTTTAATTGAATTATTTATTGTATATATGAGAACCCATATCATAAGTGATTATTCGGAAGTTTTGGAATTGATCTATATATACAGGATGTCCATAAAATTTTGGACGGACTGGACTTTTAGGTATTTTTGGTATATAATTTAAATTGATATTATAATATTTCAATATGAACTCCAAGATGAAATTTCCTAATCACTTTCACCACTGTCTAAAACGCATTAAATTCATCTGTTATCATGCGTCATGAACATTCTTCACGGTAACTGAGAACTACCAGTTCAACTCATTTTTTATCAAGTCCATTCTAGATCTATGTATGCAAAAAAATACTAATAATTTTCAAGCCTGAATATAAAAATATCTAATTATTCTACTTGTCAAGACTTTACAGACACACTATATATATATATATATATATATATATATGTATATATAAAATATATGGATTTTAGAAATTGCAGTGATTGCATACAGTTAATAAAAATGGCTGAAATTGAGATGTTTTAGTTCTCGTCTTGATAAACTTGTGGTACTGCTTTGGACATGATGCAGTGAACAATGATGGTTTCCAAAGCCCTCGAGAACATTATCCTGGATCCTACATTCACTATGACATGGATTTCACCTAATCGTTTTCATAACAACCTACAATGCATGCCTTTGCTTTATTGAAAGACCAATATATTTTTGTAATATCATAATTTATATATGAAATATACATATGATCTTGCATATAATTTCCAACTAACAGTGTTAAAAAATTGTATATCAACAATTATTATTGCTGTGAACATGCCCTAAGTATCTTAATAGGTAATTTTGAAAAAGTTTAGGATTATGTATTAAAATATGCAAAAAGTTGTTTATAATATCATGGGAAGTGTGTATGTAGATAAACTTGTACAGCAGGGTTATAACTATTTGCCATTTTTTTATAACCGTCCTACATTCAATTGCATGAAACCCTTGAAACTACTCTTTTTCTAGTTCAAAAAACTCCCCCGTGAAACACTTATAATTTTTTCAATAGTGTCATAGAGAATTTTTGACAAATTTGAAGATAAATTGCTTTAAAGCACTAATTAATATGCCATGTGTTCCTACAAATCATTTGAATGTATAAACTTCATATTGAGCTTTTCAGCTATACAAAAATTCTTCTCCTTTGTACTTTAAGAATAAGGATTATTCATTATATCAATGTCAGTCAAAGTAGACATCAGATTACTGCAATTTATTTTTTCAGATCTACTTATGTCATCCGATCTGAAAACGATTGAGTTCTGGTTAATAGGGCCCGGCGGTATGAACATTTTAGGAGACACACTTATAATTTTTTCAATAGTGTCATAGAGAATTTTTTGACAAATTTGAAGATAAATTGCTTTACAAAAATTCTTCTCCTTTGTACTTTAANTATATATATATATATATATATATATATATGTATATATAAAATATATGGATTTTAGAAATTGCAGTGATTGCATACAGTTAATAAAAATGGCTGAAATTGAGATGTTTTAGTTCTCGTCTTGATAAACTTGTGGTACTGCTTTGGACATGATGCAGTGAACAATGATGGTTTCCAAAGCCCTCGAGAACATTATCCTGGATCCTACATTCACTATGACATGGATTTCACCTAATCGTTTTCATAACAACCTACAATGCATGCCTTTGCTTTATTGAAAGACCAATATATTTTTGTAATATCATAATTTATATATGAAATATACATATGATCTTGCATATAATTTCCAACTAACAGTGTTAAAAAATTGTATATCAACAATTATTATTGCTGTGAACATGCCCTAAGTATCTTAATAGGTAATTTTGAAAAAGTTTAGGATTATGTATTAAAATATGCAAAAAGTTGTTTATAATATCATGGGAAGTGTGTATGTAGATAAACTTGTACAGCAGGGTTATAACTATTTGCCATTTTTTTATAACCGTCCTACATTCAATTGCATGAAACCCTTGAAACTACTCTTTTTCTAGTTCAAAAAACTCCCCCGTGAAACACTTATAATTTTTTCAATAGTGTCATAGAGAATTTTTGACAAATTTGAAGATAAATTGCTTTAAAGCACTAATTAATATGCCATGTGTTCCTACAAATCATTTGAATGTATAAACTTCATATTGAGCTTTTCAGCTATACAAAAATTCTTCTCCTTTGTACTTTAAGAATAAGGATTATTCATTATATCAATGTCAGTCAAAGTAGACATCAGATTACTGCAATTTATTTTTTCAGATCTACTTATGTCATCCGATCTGAAAACGATTGAGTTCTGGTTAATAGGGCCCGGCGGTATGAACATTTTAGGAGACGGTTCGATTCGGCATCACACAAAATACCGCGGTATCAGTTCGGTATTGATATGACTATGAAAAATCAATATTATATTTGGCATTTATATATATATACATATATAAGATCAAAATAAAAGCGGCAGGTATTAATAATAAGTAATTAGTAGTTTTTTACCTTAAAAATGCAAGCTTTGACCTTATAAAATTAACTATATTTACCAAAAATTCCATTTTTTAATTATTCATTTTATCTCAAAATTTAAAATGACTTGGCTGTAAATTGTAGTATATCATGGTTATATCTATTATATGACATCTTTGGATTCCCATGTAAAATTGAATTGTTTTGTAAATTTNCGCAAATATAACTTTCTTAAAAATGCAGTTGTTTTAATAATGTGGAAGTAAAAGTGAAAATTATGTTACTATCAAGTTAATACATCAAATTTAATTTTTAAATTTTGTTACTTGAAAATTAATGAAGTCATAATGAAAAAAAATGCGGATGTTAAATGTTGTATCC
>CABFPE010000345.1:525515-553033 GCA_900660155.1 Hofstenia miamia | reverse complement strand
AATGGAAAAAATGCTGATGTTAAGTGTTGTATCAGAATTTCAATTGAAAAAAATAGTTTTCCATGAGGAAATTTATATTACTATCATTATGAAAATTCAAATATCTTTCAACTTTCTTTAATAAAGACAGCTGTTAGTTGAAATGCCAATGACACACTATACAATAAAGGCCTAGTCCAGTGTTGGAACCATGCCTTTAAAAAATNTGTTACTATCAAGTTAATACATCAAATTTAATTTTTAAATTTTGTTACTTGAAAATTAATGAAGTCATAATGAAAAAAAATGCGGATGTTAAATGTTGTATCCGAATTTCAATTGAAAAAAATAGTTTTCCATGAGTGAAATTTATATTAATATCATTATGAAAATTCAAATATCTTGCAACTTTCTTTAATAAAGACAGCTGTTGGTTGAAATGTCAATGACACACTATACAATAAAGGCCTAGTCCAGTGTTGGAACCATGCATTTAAAAAAATATTCAAGCACGAGTCCGGCACGGCATGAAAATCTATAAATTGTGTAAGAGACATTGTAGATTAAATCTCAATGAATGAGATACCTTTGGCAGAAAATATTTTCAATGGTTTAACATGCTTTTCAAAAAACGAACTTTTCGATGATTTTAATGTGCAAATTAATAGATTTAGAAAATCAAATCAACAAATATATTTGATACGTATCTTAATTTGGGCACGAGCATGGCACGGGCACGAAATTTTCTGTAAAAAATGGGCATTTTTAAGGCACGAGCACGACAGAGCAGGGCAGGGCCGGACAGGGCAGGGCAGGGCAGGGCAGGGCAGGGCNTTGTAGTATATCATGGTTATATCTATTATATGACATCTTTGGATTCCCATGTAAAATTGAATTGTTTTGTAAATTTGGACTTTATTGCATAGAACAGCCCTAAAGTAGTTATAAATATGAATGCGTTTTATTGAACATTAGTTTCTGACAAAAATGGTATTTTAAGCCTTTCCATGGACTAATATTTAATATCACCAGCATATAAAGACTATTAAATATATAAATAGCTTATGCAATGGACCTTTCGACCTCGAGCATAAATGAAAACGATTTTGATTTCATAATTATGATTTTTGCATTGCAAAGAAATAAATGCACCTTAATCCGAATAAGCACATTTTGTAAATCTGATTTTTTAAGAAAAAATCTGCAAATAGCTCGATTTGTTGAAGTTTACGACAATATTTTGTGCGCTCAGCAGTCATATAATTGTAAATGCATTATAAATAGAATTTTCTTTTTAACAAATTTCATAATTTTCCAAACTGTTATATCGTAAGTCCAAGACAGGAATGTTCCAACTTTTTATACAGCGAGCATTGAGCCGCGGGCTTGCAGAAATACTACTTTTAAATAAAATATCGATGAATGTTTGAGGCAAGATACCGCGGTATCAGTATTTTTCGGTATTGTCACAATACCGGAGTATCGGTATACCACCGGACCCTACTGGTTAACCGTTGATGATATTCTTCATCGAGATGTCAAGTCATATGAAGTCAATATACAGTCTACATGTAAGTAGACATGTGTAATCTACATCTGCATTGTTGTTCGTCTTATGGTACATTTATCAAAATTGTCAAAAAAATTTCGTTATTTTTTATAATTTTTCTGACGTTTATCTTCGGAGATTTTAGGCCAAACCTCAAGTTGAGATTAAATTCCAAAATATGGAATTAGTTATAATGCCAATGTACATATTAAATAGAAATACAAAAAAAATTTCAAGGGATATTAATTTTTATAAAAATGTTTAAAAAAATTATTTTTATGAAATGTGTGTAATGTGCGAAAAGTGTAACCCTTCACATAATTCTGTCTGTATAATAAAGGAAATATTGACCTTGTATTTGACAGAAAATTCGAAAGTTTTGACAGTTGATTATCCATATATAATTCAAACAACAGCTGGCAAATCACATCTGAGCTATACACTGAAATTGGATAAAATTGGAATGTATATTTCTTAAAAATNCATAATATATCTTTGGTTTCGTTTTCAAAGCTATTTAGGTGTACATTTAATATTGTGAAAATTTCCATAGTGCTGCGATTCAAAATGCCCATCTTCATAATATATCTTTGGTTTGGTTTTCAAAGCTATTTAGGGGTACATTTAATANCAATGACACACTATACAATAAAGGCCTAGTCCAGTGTTGGAACCATGCCTTTAAAAAATATTCAAGCACGAGCCCGAAACGGCATGAAAATCTATAAATTTTTCGTTAAGTGTAAAAGACATCGTAGATTAAACCTCAATGAATGAGATACCTTTGGCAGAAAATATTTTCAATGGTTTAACAAGCTTTTCAAAAAACGAACCTTTCGATGATTTTAATGTGCAAATTTATAGATTTAGACAGGGCACGATATATAGCCCGACACGGTTCCCAACTCTGGTCTAGTTTAACTTTATGCGCAATTGAACTTGATTCAAGGGTGAGCTTGAACTGTCATTTGTTATTTACAATTTCACTATGAATTAAACTCTCACTAAAATATAAGCATACAATGAAGTAATCACATAGTGGAATAGAAATTGGAGAAAATTTACTGACTTATTTTAAGAAATGTTTGAGAATACGAAATTTCAAAAAATGCAAGCTTACATTAAATCANCAGGGCAGGGCAGGGCAGGGCACGATATATAGCCCGACACGGTTCCCAACTCTGGTCTAGTTTAACGTTATGCGCAATTGAACTTGATTCAATGATGAGCTTGAACTTTCATTTGTTATATTCAATTTCACTATGAATTAAACTCTTACTGAAATATTAGCATACAATGAAGTAATCACACAGTGGAATAGAAATTGGAGAAAATTTACTGATTTATTTTAAGAAATGTTTGAGAATACGAAATTTCAAAAAATGCAAGCTTACATTAAATCATATTATTCACGCAAAAATTCAGAATTCCTAAGATAATAAATTATATTCTCAAATCCGTGATTCCAGTTTTTTCCTTCATAGGTGTCAGATTCACTGAGATATTAAGTCGTAGGTCCTTGCCGGCAGAACGTTACTACTTACTCTATACTCAAATGAAATAAAGTGCCGAAGTCCATATTTGTCCCCTTAGAAACAAAATTGATGTGCTTGTTTAAATTTGTTGAAGTAAGCTTGTCTTTATCTAAAAGTGACCCACCAAACATCTGTGCTTCTTACTCTTGGAAATGTTATTCCTGCTACGTGTTAATGGAAGATTTCTAAATATAGCGACTGTCGTACCATGAAATAGATAATGTAAACAAGCCGTTTATAGACTACAGAAATAGAATTAAGATCAATAAAATATTTTAGAAGAAAATGGACTACTGAAGTAAATTTAAGATCAATAAAATATTTTTAGAAGAAATTGGACTTGTATCATCGGTGGTGGTTGGATAATCTAGCAAAAAATTTACGGCAATTCTCAGCGATTAAATTGATATTGACAATTGCGAGAAACTGAAAAAGAAGTAATTGCGATGAATTTCACGAACTTTCTTCCTTGCTCATCTTCATAATATATCTTTGGTTTGGTTTTCAAAGCTATTTAGTGGTACATTTAATATTGTGAAAATTTCCATAGTGCTGCGATTCAAAATGCCCATCTTCATAATATATCTTTGGTTTGGTTTTCAAAGCTATTTAGGGGTACATTTAATATTGTGAAAATGTCCATAGTGCTGCAATTCAAAATGTGCAACCAATCGCAAATGCCCAAAAAATATTATATTTAAATATTTAGTATCAGAAAATGTGAATGAAGTCAATATATTAATTTCATTTTTTGGTGCAATACATTGTAAGTTACATGTTATTTTGACTAGAAAAATTCACTATTATGGTAGACAAAAATGACTTGAAAAACTGACTCTGTATTTAATTTTCTATTTGAAACTAACAGACTTGCCTTTGTATGAGTCTTTTCACACAACAACCAACGCAACCCTACAACAAAGAGATGTTGTGTCACACAACATACACAGCACAGCACAACATAGTTTTTAAATTACACTACACTTATAATTTTGGAATTTTTTTGTCTTAATATTAAACATCTATAAGAATATAGTGAAAATAAATATGCAAAAAAGATTTTCTATAAAAAATAAGAGAACTTAGGTGTGTTTTGTAGTCCTAAGATGTCCATTGAAAAAATCTTAGAAACACAATTCTTTCTTACAACAATTTTTTAAGCAGCAGAATGTAGTTTTTATTGCATTTAAATACATTGCAAGTTCCTGCTGTTGAAATTTTAATATTCAAAATTATTGTAATCACTGCAACAGTTTTTCTTGTAAAATGTATTTTTTTAAATAATGAACATCTTGAAACTAAACGTTTATAAAATATGAAAAGTAATGAATTAACTTGCGTTAATTCTATATTTTTATGAAATTGTTTTTGCAGATCTGATGTAGTTCGAACGTGCTATGATATGAAAAACAAGATCTACACAAAAATATTTCACAAAATATGTAGTAGTGTCACTCCAGGTTTTTTTGAAAGTTTGGTCCATTTTTGCAATATCTCGTCTTAAGCCCTGCTCGGCCTGGCCCATGCATATGTCTTCTGTTTTCCGTTTTCTTTTTATCATTCCCACAAAATTGGAATATTTACTACAATTTAAAAAAACTACTAAGAACGCTGGGCAAAATGCGCTGTAACGAAGGTAAACACTCAAATCTCTACTAAAACTCAAAGACGTAATTGGGTCTGATTTTCAGATTCAGCTCTGGTCCACAAATGCTAGTTACAAGATATTGATAGGGAGTGAAATCTAGACATGTCTAGTTCTAGTCGGTTAGGAGTTCAATATAAACATACATGGTATATTTAGATCCACACATTTCATAAAATGTAAATTTTTTGAAATCCAGTCAAATCGAGGAGGTGATAGGAAGTAAATCGCAGTTAAATCATTTTGCAATTGCATCTTTATTTTCTCGAAATCGATGGAGGACATATTGAATAATTTTTTCTTTATGAAATTGAAAAACAGAACTTTGATTTTTGGGAGGACTGTTTTTATATCACATGTACATGTATAATTGCACTCTTAGTGCTATGTACCCCTCTGCTACTTACAATAATAGTAAAACAAAATACAACAATTTCGTTCTTAAACCATTTGTTGATTAAGCTCACCTTTCTTATCACTAGTAAATATGCAGCTGTGATTAGCTTGTTGCAAAAAATTTGAGATAATTTATGTAAATAATGAAAATAATTGAATCAAGCATAGTTCCCTAAGCATATGTTTGTAAATCAAATGCCAAAAATTGGATTCTATTAATAAAAATCGATTTGTGAGAGATTTTGTATATGAGAGTTCTTCTGTTAAAATGGCTGCCTCAAATTCCACATTTTTTAAAAGCAGAGTTTTTGAAACAAGCATTTAAAAAACAATGCAAGTAATTCTTATACAACAATGAATCAATGAAAGTCAAGTTTGAGAAGCAATGCATCAGTGGCTGTGTATTTCTTGAAAAAAATGCCTATTGACAAGAAGTGAATATTTAGATATGGGTTGACATGTTTAAAGTGTAGTTTTTTGATGATCTTTGAAAATGTGAAGCAATAAGAAACGAGCAGCAGTTTTTCATTTTTTAACAGATGTATTTTAGACAAAAATTATTGGGTTGAAAGTTTCTTTTGCCTATTTTTTAAGGCATCAAGTAAATATGTCTGTGAAAATGCATTTGACCGATTAGTTTCTTACCTTAGCTATAATTCTAAATATCTTTAATGATTAATCAAAAGATAAAATTCATTTCGAATTGTATGCTCAACTTTCTAATTCCATACCATTAAATGTTGTATTATGTTTTTCTTGTTTTGGGTTAAAACATTTTAATGAAATCCTGTCTTTTTAATTTAGAGGTTGTCAAAAATTTTCGCGTATTTTAAGCGCTTCGATTTGTATAAAATTTTTTTCTTGCTAATCTATGCACACTGCAATAATCACTAGAATTAACAAACTTGCAGGTTTTATAAGCTATGTTCTTATTTTTGATAGATAATGTTAATGCAGGAATTATTCTTTGTATTTTCTTAATCTCTTTTGGCAAAAAACTTTTTTAATTAAAGTTCTCTTTTTTGGATGTTTCATAAAGGATTCTCTCATTTTATCTGCCTATCAATATATGAAAATGTAGTTCCATAATTCCTTCCCAATTTATATTTAACACATAAAATAACCTTTGAACTTCCACTAGATATTTAAAGATTTTCATGACTCACACATGATAAATTATGATCAGAAAATGAGCACTCACTACATGTGCATGTATAGTTAAAGTTACTCACATTTTCAAAGTCAACAATTAATTAGTGTGGATGAGTTCTTACAAGTTCGAATTTGAGATCTCCTGAACTTAATAGAAAATTCAGTTTTCCTTTTTCCTTTTCATTAATATAATGATGTTGAATTTAACTATAAGACTTCTAATCTCTAATAAAGCTTCAACCATATCGTTTTTCATTCTTAAAACCGGGTCACGAAAAGGTCACCCTGCCCATCTGCGTTTTTTTATATATTGATATTGATAAAAAAGTCTTGCATCTATTTTCAAACTAACATTGTTAACCAATTCTATTTCAGAATTTTTTTAATAAATTTTTAACTTCGAACATCGTATCTTAACTATGCACAAAATTTTGAGGAAAATTTAATGTATATTTCATAAGAAATAGAAAAAAGTTAATGCTGCAATGTACAAGGTCAACCCATTATCTAAAATAGGTCATAGCAAATGCAGAGCTATGCAAAAATATATTCCCAAGTAATGCATTGGATTTGTAATTTTGAAGGAAAATAAGAATTACGTTAACTGTAAAGTTACATTGAATTATATTTAGCAAATTTCGCTACTTGAAAATTTATGTGTTTATAGTGGCACTTCAAGCAAAGAGAAATGCGTAAATTAGATTCTCCATCAAAAGCTTTAAATTTGCAATTTCAATTAGTGGATATTTGTACACAAGGCGAAAAAACCTTTGTGTGTGAAATTACATTTTATGTTAAAATTTGAAGTCGACATATGCACACACACAAATGCATACATAAATAACAGAATGCATTTTTATAAGGATCTATTTAGTAGTCAATTAAAATCAATTTCAAAAATTATTTTGTAAGATTAGTATTTTTTCACAAAACATGATGACAAGAACCACATAAATCTAGTATATCATGAAAGAATTTAGAGAATAGCCATAGACTTGTTGATTTGCGATATATTATGAAATTAGTATGAACAATCAAACAAACGTATCTAAGTGATTTCCATGTACATTCAAAGCTTATATAAGCTCTTGTAGCATTACTACATTGGATGTTTACAATAAAATAACCCTATACCCGACCCGACAAGACATTTTCAATCATATTAGGTTGTCCCAAGATTTCTGTTACGCTTGCAAAAAATTGTTCTCTTATGTGCACTCCGTGGCGTACCAGCAATATTGAATTAGGGGAGGCACCAGGGGGGAGGCAAAATATCTGAGGTGAGGCTCAGCTGAAATTTATATATATATACTTTTTTTCAATTTGAGAGAAACAAAATACAAAATAAAGACTAATAAACATCGGTATTATCATATTTCTACAGTAAATGCTGGACTATGTGAATCATTCTGCTCTAAAATATCCTCACAATGGAAGGTAAACTTCATCAATATTTATTGATTGGATCTCTGTTTTGCGGATGGATGTTTTTCGCCATAACTGCATGAGAAATTTGATATGCCCAATTGACACAGCTCAGCACAAAAAAAACAAATAAAGCCCCAGCTTAA
Organism: Hofstenia miamia; assembly: GCA_900660155.1. Classification (NCBI taxonomy): domain Eukaryota; kingdom Metazoa; phylum Xenacoelomorpha; order Acoela; family Hofsteniidae; genus Hofstenia; species Hofstenia miamia. Next base: position 545,206 of record CABFPE010000345.1, on the reverse strand, counting down.
CTACACATCATGCAACATCTTTGAGCAAATAAAATGATATCAACAACAAATTTTCAAAATGATGGTGTTGCCATCTCGCTTTCCATAATTGCTTTCAAATAATTTTCATGAAAATCGTGGTATTTGGAGTGGATTTGGACTCCTTTTACTCCAGGTTCTCTAGATTTTTACATGTTGACTATTACTTTTGGGGCATTTTTAAAGAAAGTGTTTGATCATCAGTTTAAACCCCAGACATTGAAGGTTTGATAGAAAAAATCAAGCCAGAGATTAAATAAATAAGAATTGGTGAAATCTTGAGAAAACTTTTCTCATCGTTGCGAAGTTATCTTGGAGCAGAATGACTTGTATATGCGGCATTTACTGTAGAAATAATATAATTCCGTTATGGTGTATTGTCTTTCATGAAATACATATTCAGAAATCGATATATAGAATAGCGAAAATATTCCTATTACTTAATAGGTTTAATGTAATTCAAACAAATGGATTTAAAAATTAGCATCTTCATACTACAACAAGAAATCATGCTCCATTTAGAGCCCGTATACCGGGTCCGTGTTTGTGCCTGTACGCCTTTGTTTATGCCCGATACGGGCGCTACCCTAGGTTATAAGGATGAACAGCATGTCAATCACTATATTCATCCAAAGACCTCGGATATATTAAATGAACATAATTGATTCAGAGTCAATCGGTATGAAAATCAAAATTCATTTGACCAATTTTTTAGTTAGGAGCCAACGGAGTGGCCATTATATCTCGAGCGGGGGCCATGTCCCCCTGGCCTCCTCGTCTGTACGTTACTGTGTACACTGTACTATGTGTTTTTATTGATCGCTCTACCGCCGCGTTCGTAACAAATTGGTTGAGATCTTTCTCATTTTGGTGTGTCAAAAGCGTCAAACCACACATTGCAAGAAGGGCTATGGAGATTTTACCCCACCATACCATCAGATTACGGCCTTCTCCGATCGATGTAGCACTTCTTTGAAAGGCCGCCGGCTGCAATCATTTGATGAAATTGAAGAAGCGTGTCATGAACTATTTGCCTCGAAAGAACCAGAGTCGTACTTTCAGCAAATTCGTAAGCTTGTAAATCGATGGCACAAAGTGGTGGAAAATGATAGAGTGTACTTTGAGGAATAGTTTGTTTTTGTGAATAAATGTAATAATTAACATTTGTTTTAATAGGTAGCCTATAAAAATGTTTTTTGAAGCTGTAACAGAACTTATGGGAGCACCTTATAGTTCAAATTCGTATTATATTTCTTGTTCAGGAATGTCATTGTATTTAGAATCAATAAACAGCTCATTTTTTATTCACCACTCTATTTGTTGACAATAAAAGTAACTCTTATATTTTTGCCATATTCCGATTCTTTTCTCCTCAAATGTTCTATATTGCTTCTTATAAACTTGAATAAGTTAATCTTCAACAGGTAGACATTGTGTTGCTCTAAAACTCGTAAACCAGATATCCAATTGTCTTTGTTGTTTGTGACCTCTTCTTCCGTTTGGCATGGCTTCAAGGCTATGATCTTTAATAATATTAAGACAAGAATTCTATAGGTTACTGAAGTAATTTTCTGATCGCATTATACTTAGCTCTACTATTATTACATTCACATATATTTCACTAAAAACTTCTCCATGTAATTTAAAAAGACTTCATCAAGATGTAAAATTTTATCACTGAGAGTAGGAGGACATGGACATACTAGATACTCATTGATAATTTTTCACATATATGGCATCTTTAGTCCTATTTTCCCCAAAAAGTTTTCAAATTTGTGATGACTTCAACAAAAATTTTTAAATGCCTATAACCCGCCTATAACTCACGAACTAACGAAGATATTTAAAATCTAAAAACACTAAATATAGAGAATTGTATCATATTCTTTTTCGACATAAATTCGCGACCTGGCCTACAGCGCGACAAATTCTGACTTTGAACCTGTAGTGAATCTAGTTGTGGCAAACTTAAAGACAATTCGTTTTTAGAAACAACAAACCGTGTAGAAAGTTTGTCACCCCAACTCCATTGTAGAATCATTCTTAGATCTGGAATCCGAAATTCCTGACTTAAAAGTTGTGATTTTTATATATGCCTTCCGAAAATAAACAAAAAACATAGAAACTGAAATGTAACATATATGTTGTTAATGGATAAAATTGATAAAAATTAAATGCATTAAGTATATAAATTAATCAAAATTTTAATCAATTTCTATTCAACCTTGGAGTTTCTAATTTAAAATCTTCAAAAATGTATACAAATGAATCCGTTTGGGGTTAAAACTTTAAATCCCCGCCAACCTCAATTGTCTATCTATTTGATTTCCAGCAAAATCCACCATTGATTATAATGTAATTTAATGTCGAGGTTTCAACACTATAGTATCTCATTATCAAGTTAAGCAATACAAATTTGCGAATATTCAATACGAAATAACGTGTCAGGAAGGAATAAGCATGTGTTTTAAAAAAACCAAAAGAAAAAAACGCTTAGATTGCTTTATTAATGAATTATATAATGTCGCGCTTTACTAATTAAATCAGCTAAATAAGTTTAAGCTTTTCTATCTTGTGCTGTGTTCTTTCTATCGAAACGGCTCAAAGCAACTATAGAGCAGTTGGCGCCTCATCTTTTGCAATGCTAAATTTGATTTTTTTGAAGTACTTCTTCAGATTTGACCTTATCTGGTCAGGTGCTGTAACGAATCACTGCACAATTTCCACATTCGAAGAGCCTCAGATAAAATTATTCGCTTTACTACTTTGGTCAATGGTAAAACAATAAGCTGCAGCTAAGGTTATTGATAAGAAATGATACCAAGTATATTATTAATCCTATCGTATATTCATGTTCTGTCACAACACACATTACTACAAATTACTATGCTCATTACTTTATAGGCACACCCAAGGGCATATGCAGTATTTTCTGACTGATAGGAGAGCTTAATCACGACTAAAACGGGTGAACAATGAAGCCCCGTTAAAAATTTTGAAAATATTGAGAAAATGCATTTTGTGATCTTAGATTTATATATTTTTTATTTTTTTGCCAAAATGTTTTATGATTTAACAAATCAAAATCAATTTTGAAAACCTGACGAGAAGACATTCCACCATTTCCCCTCCTTGCGTACCCCACTGGGCACTTCAACTGTTATCGACATTATAGTTCTAAACTGTAAACTACTTTTTTATTTAAAGTTGGAGAACATTTCTCTACAGTCTTGATTTGGAAAGATTGAATTCTTGCGCAAAGGAAAGCAATATTAACGTTCTAAGCAAACTTGATCAAACCGTGAAATAAATGATGCAAACAATTAATTTTCACTAAATGTTCCATTGGCTTTCAAAGATGAGTTTTTCCAGAATTATAATCTTTTTCTTTGTGTTGTAATGATGACGCCTCCAAAATTTTTATGACAATCATTTTTTGCTAAGAATAGTTTAATAACAAACCATTTCTGGCTTTTGCAGCAAGTTTCACATGAAAAATATTTATTTCAAAACCCTGGCTATTGCTTGCAGTTGGACAAATATGGCTCGTTGAGAGTTGAACACGGGCCAAGGCTGACGGGTAGCGGGCTATTGCTACGGGTGGGGAAATATATTTCAACAAAAGACATTTAAATTTAAATTGAAACATGTATCACAAAATTACAAAATTATCAAGCACTTTCAAATGGAGCAATTTCAGTAGAATATTACATTTCCTGATTATTTGATATCTAACTTTTATTTTCACACAAAACAAGGCATGGCATGGCCTTGTCTAACATACAAACTGGGGGGAGGGGCACATATGTCGCGCAGTGACGAAATTCTCAAGTTGCCTAATTAATTCCTATTTCTACTACGTTTACTGGGCCGGTTACTCAAACGCATAGTTCTTCATTCGATTCAAGCAGCAATGATGATTCTACCCGCTGGTATGAAGGTTGCAAAGTAAATGCTAAATGACTACAACAGACATTTGATTGTCTAAAATCTGTCTAACTGGGTAAGCGTAAAGGAATGGAATGCTGTGTACGTTTTGATAATCGTGTTGAGGCTCATAAGAAAACGGGCAGGTTCCCATTGCTGATGAAATACGTTGTGACAAAAGAAAAACAATCGAGTGTGTAATAGATAACTTGAAGAATCAGGTGCATGCTGCTGCACAATCAGCTCAAGTTACAAAAGAAGCATGGTACAAAAAGAATGATAGTCACCCATGGCTAAAAGTCCTAAAAAGACATAATAATGGAGTTGTGCAACTTTTAATTCGTTTAGCAGTAGATGTGCATAACGAATCTGTAGCAAAAACGTTGTCGAGATGGTCATTGCCTAGCCGACATATAGCTCAAAGACATGCAGATAACCATATTGCACATTGATCATGGGCTGGATGCTGATTCTATTTCATTTAAGCCCAAAGATTTAACACTTCAATATATAAGCCCACATGCGTATTTCGATATACTGAAAATTGTGGTCATCAATGAGCAGTCGAAGCTGAAGGACAGATTAATTTAATCGAGCTGATTTAGCATTCAAATTGGTTGATAAGTATAACGCGAACAACCTTTTCGGAACAGTTCGTTTCCTAGATGCAAACTGTGCAATGTGTACTGTATTCATTGGTGAATGCCACCGGTGAGCAACGTGGTGCACAATGCATGTTAGCATCCTTTGCTGAAAAATGGTTGGCTTAACAACGGATCGATATTCAGCCAACCCTGGAATGAGAAGTCAGGTCCTTGGTTACAAATGTCGAAATATTTAGGTCATAGACTTATAAATGTATGTTGTTCTACACATCAAAGTGACCAAGCATTTGAGAGTATCGACTCATGGGTTTCGGAAGTTTGACACTGTTTGTGTGATTTGCGTACTATAGGCTCATAATTCCATTCTTCGGGTCACAGAGCACTTACTTTAGTCGATGTTACCATCGCAAATCATGAATTTATGGTAATGCCTTGGAATTCAATTTCAGAGAATGATTTAAAAACTGAACGGAATCAGGATCATGGCTTCTTTAAATCATGGAATAGACTGTCCATATATTGGAAATTGACGATACTTTTTGCTGAAATTCTGTTGCAGCTTAAAAATTTGCAAAAAGAATCTCAAAGAACATTTTTGACGCTTCTAGATCTGCTTTGTTATAGAGATAGAGTCTTCAAAGCACTTGAATTAATGGAAGATCATCCCTTTCCTAGTGGCAAAGAAGAACAAGAACCAGGAATCTTGTGATTTAGAAGAAAATACAGAGCCACTTCCAAAAAAATCACGACACTCACTCGTCATTACAGCCACAAACAATTCGATGCAGTACTCCAGGAGATGGTTCTCAGTGCCAATAGCTTTCTAGAAATGCGATTAAATGATGAAAAAACATTCAAGTCCAGGTCATGTACAACGTAGCTAATGCAACCAATGCAAGTGAATTGTCAATGCAGAAGAGAAATATTTTCGGAAATATTCGGTGACGAAACAGTTTAACCTTTTGCAGATAATGCAATTAGTTACTTTGTTGCACATTGAGCAGGGTAATTTAAGGAAAGAAAATCAGTAACAGCGAAACTTTATGAATTATTGTGAAACACTATGAGAGGATCAACGTTTAACAAGTTAGTGCAGCCATATATTGTTACATCACCGCACAAAATGCTCTCTGAGAGGATCGTGAAGTGTCATACTCTTATCAAAAGCGATTGAAGAAGCAGCATGTCTCGAAGTACTGTTAATAATCGCATGTGCATAACTTTAAATTCGTCTGGAGCAGCAAATTTTGATACAAGGTCAGCGGTTGCAAAATTTTTAACTACGAAGGACAGACGCATCAAACATCCAGAAAATTCATAGAGACCTTGTAAAAAGCTTTTTCATCTGATAATTTAATTTGAATTTTATGAAAATTACACATTGTGTTATTGTTTCTTGTGTTTGTTTGCTTAATTTTTCGTGATATGAAGAAAATATAACAAAAGTATAATCCCCCTCGTACAAAAAACTAAGGTATTTAGAACTTAGGGGACATTTCAAAAAAGTTACAATCGTTTTGCCTGTGACCACATGTATGCCGCCTAGTCAAAATCTCTTATACAAGACTATGGGACACTGCGTGAATACACTAAATATTAATATACACATTTATATATAATTGATTAATAAGTTGAATTTTGAGTAATGAATCCAAAATTCCAGTCAATGACTGAAAATACGGGTTACGGTCCAAGTCTAGCCTATTGCTCTATGTCACTCTAGTATAAATTGAAAAATTTTGGTTGGTTACAACTCAGCAACATGTCAATTTTCAATATTATTTAAATTACTAAAGTTTAAGTTTTCTGCTAAAATAAGTATTACATGTAATTTTTATTTAAAGTGACCCGACTACACTCCATCATAAATTTAAAATTGTGACTCGACTCGATTCATTTTACTTAGTGCACAACAGTAACCCAGGCTGATCCGCTTAAAGCTGTTCACTACACACACAGTTTGAAACTAATTTCAGCATACTATTTTAGCAAGCCTTCTAGGCTGCTTATCTACCCTAAAAACTCCACTTCAATTTCACCACTTAAAAGTTTTCCAAAAAATAGTCATACCCGTATGCTAAAGATGATGCAGTACACAAAACAATACTTCCAACAAAGTTTAGGATAACTGTTTGAATTGGAATCAATAAAGCCAAGTCGAGCACGAAAAGTGGTTAATTCAATGCAACAACTGCGACTATATTATTTATTTCAATAATTACAAACAATTTACTAAACAACAAATGTTTCAGGAGAATTAGGGGATGACTCTCAAAATAGAACTCTTTGTTTGCACAACTTTTCGATTGAAGACATCAAGATTATACATTTTCGTTATGGTTAATTCGATCGTTTCGCAGACAGTAGAACTTCGAAATGCCATGGATCTCTGCGATGTTTACATTTGTGTATACATTTGGTTATACATAAATGTAAACATCGCAGAGATCCATGGAAATGCTGAGGGCATAGGCAATTTGTTTCATGTAACTTGAAGGTTAAATATTCCATCTAAGGAGTTGTTCAAGTAACCAATCATTCCTATTTCTGACGTGTTATCCTGAAGAATAGCACTACAAACAAAGTCTGAAGCGAAAATCTGTTTCAAATTGTAAGCAGAAATTTAAGATCAACTAATTTCCAGATGACTTTCTCATGTTAACATTTTACATTTTGCAGAAAGGTTTTTGCACTGTATGAAATGACGTACGTTAATAATTATGGATATCTTAGATAATTATTTTCTATCAAAATGAACAAGTAACGCATATAGTAGAGCAGTAACATATTTAGAATTGAAAAAATTTTGGACATCAAATAATGTTTGTATATAGCTTATTTAACTATCACGTAAATACTAAAGACGATGTTTTATAAGAAGAATTTCTTACAAATAAACATTTCTTAATAATTGAAGCTTTACAGTTTTATTTTAAATGTGTGTTACTTTTATATTAATTTACGCAATAGTTGTATCATGAAATTATCCGAACTTATAATTTATAGAATTACTAAATTTTTTCACACAAGATGGCATGCTTAATTTAATTTAAACATAAATAGAAATATTAGGTTAATATATTATTACAATATATTTGTAATGAGTGATGCCCGTTTCTATTTTACTTTAAGGAATATTTAAATTATCCTGCTAATCCTTTTATATGAAATCGCTTAAAGTATCATGTCAACATTGTGTATTTTTTACAAGAAATAGTTGACTCATAAGTCTTAGTCAGGCATCCAAACACCTACCATGCCCAACCAGTTTAGCATTTGGTGACCTTGCCTACAGATTTAAGAGAAACTAATTCGCTTCACTACATAAGTAAGTGCAATTTCACACACTCACACATTATGTCAGCAGTCATAAAATGGCCTTTTGTGTTAACAGTTTTTCCATCTTCTATTACAAACGAACGATCCTCCTCTTTATCAGGGTTTCTTAGTAAATTTTTGAAATAGCACATTTAACAGCATCCCACACCATATTGTTCATTTTTAAACATTCCATAAATTTGATGTATTTTAGAGCAAAATCTTTACACAAAATCGGCATAATACATTATAAAGGAAAACCTCGAGCCTTGATTGCAAATTTGAGTTATAGATTTGTAAATTCTAATTCGCATGTTTTTAATCCTTTCTAAATAGTATAATCTCTTAAAAGGATGTCTTACATTTTTATCTTTTCCTTTAAATATAGATTTTCCTGTAAAAAGATTTAAAGGACATCACTGTTTGTAGTGTTTTTCATTATCAAAAAAATATTCTAGCTTTTGAATTTCAATTACGTTTTTATGTGGGAATCTATTTCTATGTAGATATATTATATGTAAGATACTAAGTAGTAATTCTGATAAGCGATATAGTTACTAAGTCATTCAAACACAATTTTTCTGCTTGAAATAAATATATGATTTTGAAATTCCCTTACCACAATTATCATGTTTTTCAAGTCACTTTTGTGTAAGATACTTAATATTGTGAAGAAGAATGCATATTTATGCCTGTTAATACATGATATATTCATCTAAACTTTAATATTTTCCCTGGCTAAATGAGGGCGCATTCTAATGATGTTCTTTAATGCATAAAATCATATGAAATTTTTCCTATGCGAATCTCTATCCAAAATCACAATACTCATTTGCAATGCTATTTTCTACTAGTATTTTGTTTCATATCAGAAATAATTTCTTTCGTGGTTGAAGTTGTATAACAATAAGTTTTTGTTCAGTGATGTTTAATTTACACATAAAGAAATGAAAATTTAGTTCAGTAAATCAAAATGTATAATACAGTTTAGCAATTATTGCAATGTTGACCTGCGGTTCAGGATATACCAAGAGCTGGTTATTAATGTTTTTTTAGCTACTATAATTCTCTTCAATATTTCGATTGGAAGCCGAGTTTCCAGTGGTTCTCTGGAGTTTGGCATGAATTCGGTTGTTCTTGATAATACACACTGTAGTTATATAAAACTTCCAATCAATTACACCTAGTGCCAATGCTCGTAATTTTTCCTGGAGTGCCTTATTTATATATATATATATATATATATATATATATATAGGTTTTTTGGTGCTTTTGGCATTAATACGATATAGAGGATTTAGAAAAAGGAGCTGTATACCCGGGTACAATAATTTGAATTTAAAATAGGGTCGGGTACCCCAGGAAGCAAGCTCGGTCGGGTATTTTCGGGAAAGATAAATGGGATAAAATGCATTTTTGCTCGCATTGTGGAATTTTCTCAATTTAACAGCTATCCTGCTCATATTTATTTGTTTGCAAATAATATAAATTTTTTTATTGTGTACTTAGTTTTCTTTGGGTCAGGTCAGTTCAGATATAGGACTCACTGGTCGGATGGGTCAGGTTCGGTTGATTAAATTGTGTGACAGGTAGGTTGAGTACAGTTCTTTTATTGAATGCCCATCACTGGATAAACCACATTACAAAATTTAAGGACATTTTAGTTTACTAAATTTTCCAAACTATTTTTGAAAGTATACATTCATTTTCATCAAATGTAGTTCGGACTGCTTTGTTCTGAAAATTAGAAAAATTCAGTTACATCAGAGAAATTTTCATGAAATAGGTTGATTGAATTTATTAAACATTAGTACGAAATCGATAAATGAATACCGCTTAGAAATTAAAGAATTTAGTTGAAGATAATAATTTCCAGTAGCATTACGCTTTTTATTTCCAATTAACCAATCAACGCTATTTCAGCATTGTGAAAAAGAGCGTTAATAATTCACGCCAACACTTTCTTCAGTTATTTTATGTACATCCATAATTTACCTTAGAAATAATTCAGGTCAGTATATTTTGAAATCCTTCTTTTCAAATTTATATTCATATATTCTCTAGCACCTGATAACCACGACTTATTCCCTGTAGATTTCTTGAAAAAGAATTCCCCTTTGCAATGCCAAAGGCATCCCCAGAGAAAGGGTATAGAAAAATATTTGCATTGCTTATTGCTCCAATTAATGTGCTTAATTAATTTTCTCTAGAAATATAATGACAAAAACTAGCTTTTAAAATAATTAAGCACATATATATTCTGAAACCATATATTGCTTTATGCCTTCAAACTTCAACTTCTTCAACATTAGTTATATAAAGATGTGGTCTACTTGAATTTCTGTTCTCACATGCTAATGAAACTCAAATGTCCGTTCTCAAATACTGATGATAACTTTAATATCAACAAAATCAAAATTTATGATTTGACTAGCATAGTAAATTCTTACTGCAAATTAGCATAAATTTTAGGACCGAAATTAAGCAAGATATAAAAATAGCCCATCTATTTGAAAAAATTAACAAATTGGTTTCATAAAAAAATATAAAGCAAAAAATTTAAAATACATTAATGCTTTTAGTGTTATTATGAAGCCAGAATGAGAAATTTGCTTTATGGTGAAGACATTCCCTTAATGCTCAAAGCATTCCACGCAATCCTTCTCAAAATTGGCATTTTGATTTTAAATCTTTAACACTAGAGACGCTACAATACGTCAAACTGACTGTTGAGCATTCTTTGCTGTCTTCATTATTTATTCAGCTTCCAATTCCATTCTTATACTTCCAATTATGGTGATAATTAGGGTGAATTTTTGACATATAAAATTTGAAATTTGGACCCAAAAATGTTGATTTTTTACTTAAAAACGTAATTTTTTACCTAAGAAACTGACTTATATATTTTTTAGCGTTTATAAAATTCGTGTATTCTATACTAAGTATAATCAACCAGGTATTAAGAAGCACCAATATAGAAATGCACATTATCCTTGGAATTTTTAACATTGAGAAGAACCCTTCCATTGAAGAAGGAGAGCACTTGCTATTTTCAGTAATCCATATTCTGTAAGGTTTAGTGAACCAATTGCACCGATAATTCATTAAGACATGTAATATAAAGTTTTCAATGTTCAGCGATGAATCCAAACTTGAAGTTGACTCAGACTCAAAGCATTTGACAATTCCAATTCATTTAATAGCAATTTGTGGTTTCACTAACTTTTACATTATTGACTCATTGATAGCAGTTCTTACTCTCTCAATAACGACGCCCTTAGTAATGCCATTTTTATAAAGATTCGCAAAAAATATTATTATAATAATTTAATGCTTGCTCTAACTTATTTCTATTTTAGTAGTTAAAAATTGTGCAGTGATATTTACCACGGTTTTGTAACCAAATTAATTTGTTTTTAAAAGCTAAACGAATTGTAAATGGAGGATTATTCTTAGAGGTAGAAGTTTCCTCTTACTTAAACTTTTGTTTACAATTTAAGTGCAAAGTTCATAAATTTTATCAAATCCTTTGCTATTCAAAATATGATATGGTTTTAAAGAGCTTTTTATGAAAATCATTCATACATTGTTTTTCTTCCAAAAAATTGGACCTAAAAATTTCAATTTTTTTTACCTAATTCAACATTTTGTAAACTTTCTACTTTATTTTGACCTTAAGATCTTTAAATTATGTAGGCATATGCATTACATAAAACAAAATTGATCTTTATTTCAATTTTGACTTTTTTACTTTTGTTCGTCCTAGTGATAATCTCATTGAATTTGCTATTTGTAGAAATTTTGTTTCTATAGCATAATTTTCGCATTTTAAGGATTTATTCTCAAGGAGTAATTGCAGTTCTAGAGATAAAAATAATGGCTAATATTTCTTTACATCAGTTATTAATATATAAATATTTGGTGTTTCTGATATTATTCGAACATTCTATGTTGCATGAATTGGATAGATCTAGTTTTTCAATAGCCAGAAGAGCGTAATAATTTGAAGTTTATGCATTTAATACAATGAAGAATCTTAATCAAATATTTAATAGAAATGTTTTTTTTTTGAATTTCTTAAGCCATTTTTTTAAGAGCCGTTACACCTCTCGAACAACCCATTTTTGACAGAAACCAAAAAAACCAAATCGTCGCAAACTGACGCTTAAATTAAACAATTTGATTGGCTAATATTAATATATAAAATAAACCTGTCGCACGAAGTTCATTTTTGAAAATTTTCATCCAAGCCGAAGTTATGGTAGAATTGTCGTGTAACTGCAGAAAAGGTAGATGTGTCCGTTGTAGTGGGTGTAATAGATGTGGATGCACTTGTGAGAAACGTAGAAGAAACAATTCAACTACAAAAGTTTAGGAAACGAAGACGACTACTGGATGTGGCCCCTGATCCTATCAACACGGTTTAGTTCTTACTGGAGTTTAGAAAAGATTCAAAAAAGATATTGAAGTTCAAATAAAATTTAAATTTGTAATTTGTGTGTTTTAGTATGCTTTTTATTAAATGAATGTTGTAAAATAAAACTTTATCTCAGTTTTGCTATAAATATTTCTGTATTTCAGCAGAAATTATCCGCCTAGGTAAAATTAAAATGAATTCATCAGTTCAAGGCTAGTCTAAGTATAGCCCTATGTGCACATAGGCAGCATCTATTATCTTTATGTTAACAACATTTCCATAGTATATATTTATGGCAATTGTTTATATCAGATAAATTTGATATCAACAATGCAAACACATTTTCCTATTTTTAATTATGAATTTCACTAAATATGACAAATTTGATTAGATCAAAAATAAATGGAATTTCTTGCTTGACCTGCCACATTTGTTCAAATCTCTTCGAAACAACTGGTATTCTGAAAAGGATCAAAATGTGATTTTTGATTGAATATATTACAAATTCAGTGAAACATCGTTAACATCGATTTTCTTGACAACAGTGTAACGAGATGGAGTTAACTGTATGAAGTTGTTAGGTGCTTGATTACTGTAGTATAGGATAATGAAAAATCTGACAAATTTAAGTTTTTAGAATGTTAAATTCATTTATTGAATAGTAACTTTTGAGGGCAAAACTGTGCATGCTATATTTGTTAAAATGTTTCTATCATTTTCAAACTAGAAAATTTTAAATCTCCTATTATTGAACCTAGAACAAATGACAAACCCAAAATGACTATTTCTTCTAAATATGATAACCGCCTGGATTACCTAATCTTAAATGCGAACAGGCTTCGTGACAAAGCCCTATTGGCAGGCCAGTCCGAATAATGAGCTTAAAATTTGCATATAATTTTGGAAAGTTTCTTACCTTGAAGGGAAACAATTAATTTTTAATGTCAATACCAGTGTTTGTAGCTGCTGTATGTACTAGCAACATTTGGGACTGATCTAATTAAAAGTCCATTTGGTGTTACACAAAAGTCTTAAGAAAGTTTGTACAGGACTCTACTAACAAAACTACGAGTAGGGCCTTTCTGGCCCATACTTTTGTTTTATTCTATAAAAAGGCAATTTTAATAGTGTTTAGTTCTTACAGATTCCTGACAATTTTTATTACAATTTATTTTTATTGGAGTAAAAATAATAAAAGAACTATATAGCTAGTTTAACGACCATAGGACACATATTTCTATAGGGTGTCCGTAAGGTCGGGACACAGGTTAATTAACTATTTCTCAAAGAAACCTTAAAAATTTTTCATATTTACTGCATCAGAACTGAAATGAAAGACTTAAATTAAGTTTTCAGAAACTTTTAAAACTTAATGTTAAAATTACATGTACACTGTACACTCTACAATTTAAATCTATTCAGAGTCTGGCTTACTTATGAGAATCTATAGAGTCCAGATTTTATATTTGTTTCTAGGTGATTGTTCCACACTTTGAGCGTACGCTGTCATGTTCAGTACTGCTTCTGAGTGGTGGAAACTTTCAACTTTAAACGAACGTATGACGTTCTTGAGGAAGTTGATATGCCTCTACTTTTAGTCATTTTTATATGCTAAAAACCTGAGATATTGAGGGCCATCATTGCAATATGCTATAGTTGTCTTTAGATTTTACTGAACTCATTGGGAACTTAATAATCTTCACCTCTAAATCCTCTGTATTTTGATAAATCTTTATGCCTTTTGCATCTAAGCAAATATGTGATCGTTGTCTATAGTATTTAAAAGCAATGAGAATCTTATTATGATTTTCAGATTATTTCCAACATTCGACCGCTTCCAACAACACATCATTTTCCCAAAGGATATTCACTCAAATACTTTTGAATTCTTTGGATATTTGATGACCTCTTCTAAATATGTTAATGTTTCAATATGTAATTTCAATCCTGTAGCACCATTTTTGGCCCTCAGTCGAGATGAATTATTTTCATTGCATTCATTTCTTAAGGATCACACGCATACGTCGCTTACACCTAACTCGAGCGAACAAGAAGTCACTGACGCTTTGTTGCATGCAACAGCATCAAGAAATAAACATATTACTCGCTCTCCAAGAAAACCTCGCAAGATCAAAACAGGTACTAATTTTTTAATTTTAGGTAGCTCCATGTTTAGGAAATTACGATCCAAAAACATAATCAGAAACAAAGAGGTCTCCGTGCACTCGTATCCCGGTGCATGCATATCTGAGCTTCAACAGACATTGGAACTCTACCCGCAAACAAAAATTAAAACAGTTTTCGTACAAATTGGAAGAAATGATATTCTCAAGAACCCAACCAACTACGAAGCTAAGTTTACTGATCTTATTAAAATAATTAACCATATTTTTAGTCCTACTATGATTTTTCTTAGTGAAATCCCACCTTTTTGCAACAGCCTGCTTCAAGGCAACAATGAAGTAGTAAAAGTCAATAAAATTATTTCTAACTTATCAGAAAAATTAAAATTTTCAGTATTTAAATTATTTTCACAGTTTTGTTTAGGTCCAAAAGTCGTTAACAGTCATCTCTTTTCAAAAGACGGCATTCATTTCTCACAGAATGGAATTGGAAAATTTGTATCCATCATTAAATCCTTCTTCGAGCCTCCATCTTGTCGCACAATTCAATTCCTCAAAGCAATGCCGACAAATAACAGAGTCTTTGAAAGCTTTGCACCTCGATTTTTGCCGCCTTTCGCTAGCAACCTGCCGCACCACCCGCTTGCACGCCCGTCCAGGGTATATAAATCATACGCTGCTGCACTTTATAACAATGCACCGCTTAACTAATTTATTAATCGCGAATTGCTTTAACTCTGAAGTCACCGCCACCATCATAAGCGATCTACTTCAACAGCTAAGATACTTTTTTATTAGCTATGTCGTGTGAATTATTATATTTTTGTTTACTGACGCCCAGGCTATGGAAAAATTACTATAACCCTAAATTCAAATTGAAACTCAAATTTGGTTTTCAAAGTAAAATTATTACTCTTTACTTATATTTTCCTTATTTCGACATTCAAATCCAATGAGGATGTCTCGCTCTTACCAGTAAATTTTTAGTAGAATACATATAACTCAACTATTCGCTATTCAAAAACAGCTTTAACTTTCTTAACCAGGCGCATTTGTATTATCATAATCGATTTAAAAAACTCATTTGTTATTTCTCTCATAATTTTCCTATTATTAGTAGTATATGGTATTGAGACTAATCCCGGTCCGATTTTAAATTTTGAATCATACATCAAAAAATTGAATACCGGCTCAGATATTGTGAATTACGTACATTTAAATTTTCAGAATCTAAGTATTAAAAATTTCGAATATAGGGAATTCGTTTCAAATACTAAAAATGATTTAATTCTCGCAATTTCTGAAACTTGGCTAAAGATTGACGATCTAGATAGCACATGGTCTGTTAATGAAAATTTTGCACTATTTAGAAAGGATAGAGTTTTGAACAATATGTTAGGAAAATCAAAATGTGGATTTATAATACTTTTAGTTCCAAAGTCATTCAATCCCAAACTACGCAACGATATTAATAGTACTAACACATCAAATTTTGACAATTTATGGGTTGAAATTACTAATCCAATTAAAAATTCTAGATTTCAAAAACAATTATTAAATGTATCATACTGTCCGCATAAGAAATTTGCCAATTTTTTTATTCAGCAACTAGAAGAAGAATTATCACTTGCCTGTTCTGAAAATAAAGATTTAGAAATTTACACATATTGGAAGCTGAATTATTCAAATGCTAATGATCACTGTAAAATGGATTTGTTCACGAATACATTTAATCTTGCATTGTCCAATTAAAGATTGCACACTAGTATCACATAATCGAGTAGGTAAGTAATTGTAAGCCTTCCATTAGCTGCAAAACATAATACACACTTCCAGTAGATCTGTTCTCAATATCAATTATCGGATAACTATTTTACATCTATCAACTTTCAAAAGTCTTTTCACTCAACCCCAAAATTTACCACTAAATGGATTAAAACTCGTGAAAAGTGTATTCAAAATATTAATAATTTTAAATCATCCCTCTCACCAGAAAATTGGTTTCCTGTATATTCTGCATCAAATATAAATGAAATGCTATAAAATTTCTCAGACATTGTTGCAATTTTGCCTCAGGAGATCTTGCCCTGACATAAAAATAATGGTTAAATCTATAACCAAATCTAATGACCACAATGCTTTGTCTAACAAACCCTGAATATCTGATACTTGTACATCTTTAATTCGCTCAAAGAACAAAGCATATAAACATTTTATAAATTTTCGAAGCAACAAGAACTTTGATGCCTATAAAATTGCCAGAAATGCCTCGAATATTGCATCTCGTAGGGCATTCAATGAATTTATCAAAAATGAGTATACGCGTCTTCCAAATGAAAAGTCAAAATGGAAACTAATAAAAGAAATCATAAATTATACGCAATCTAAATGTCACTTAATTGATGTGATTAAAGATCTAAATAGTAATAATCTAACCGATAATTTAGAAAATTCTAATGAATTAAACAAGAATTTTGTCAACTTAGTAAATTACAACGGCCACCTTATTAAATACAAAAACCTTTCTCACAAAATCTTTACACCTGTATTCTATATACGATTCTGTATTAATTGTGTAATTATTGTATCGATTCGTAAGCTTATGTCCAACAAATCAAGTGGTCCCTCGAATATCCTCTCTTGGGCTCTTAAAATGACTGCAGATATCAATGCAAGAACTTTAAGTTTTGTATTTATTGCATCTAGAAAATGCAATCAGTTCCCAGAGTATCTTTAACTTGATCAAATTGATCCCATTTATAAGAAAAACGATCCTTCAATTGCCACTAATTATCGACCAATTTCAATTATTTTGCCAATAAGTAAAATATTCGAAAGATTATTGCATAACCAAATAATTGAACATTTTAATAAGTATAATTTATTATCGAACACACAATTTGGATTTCGCAAAAATTTTTTAACTACTGATGCACTATCACGTGCTACTGCAAAATGCCAAGTCTGCCTCGATTCTAATAGTTTTTTAGCTATATCTGGTTTAGATCCCTCAAAAGTCTTTCATTCCATTAAACACAACATGCTTATTGAAAAACTATCTTACTTAGGATTTTCTTGTAATAGCAAGCAATTGATAACTAGTTACCTTAACCAAAGATTCCAGAGAGTTAAATTAAACGATATTTTTTCTGATTGGTTACCGGTTTACAATGGGGTGCCTCAAGGAACGATTCTAGGTCCTCTTCTTTTTAGTATTTATGTAAATGACATGCAGTCAATAACCAATTGCAATCTAATTCAATATGCCGATGACACCTGCATCTTCAGCGATAATACATCATTGCACTCAGCAGTGGAATCAATAGAATTCAATTGCAACAAATTGTCAAAATATTTTTCAATGCATAAGTTGCTAATTAATGAAGCTAAGACGGAATTTTGTATTTTGCAGCCCAATAAAAATAACTACGATGTTTCCAAAATGACTTTGAAAATTAATACTGTTAATGTACCTATTGTAGACACTTTCAAGTGGTTATGCGTAAACTTTGACTCATAGTTAAAGTTCAACACTTTCATTAACATCCCAGTTAGACAACTCGCTATTTGTTTTATAACTATGACACTAGTAGTTAAGCATTTACCACATTGTGCAATTATGTAATTGAACCATGCTTAGATCATATGGCAACTTAATTATGTACACCACATATTTACTGATTTAAGAGATGTACTTGGTAGAAATCTTGAGAATCAACTAAAATGTGCACGGAATATCTAAGCATAAAATTCATCGAAACCTAACCATTACATTTCTAGGTCAAATCTCATTTCAAATAAACTCGTGATTTTAAAAAGCTTACTAACATATTTCAAACTAGTTATAAATCTAAAACCTAATAAGCCAAGCTTAGCACTTCAATGGAAGTCAAACCCGATTATTATCTAAGCCAAATGGGGAATTTGGTGGGGCATGGATTAAGGTATAAGAAAAAAGTTTTGAAGAAATCTTTCATTAATGTCGCAATTCGAACCTGGAATTCGCTACCTAAAGAAATTAAGAGCATTGAAAAATTGAAACCTTTTAAAAAGCGTTTAAAAATCTTCCTTAAGCAAAAATATATTTTAGGTACATCATGGTTAGGATTTAAATTTTACAACAATGACTATACGATAACTCGTCATTAAAATAGCAATATAAAGTAATTAATCCATAGTCTGTATTGCTTTTTACTTTTTGTAATGCAGGTTGATTTGTAAACTTTCTACTTTTTTTTAATCTCTGATGCAATTCATTTACATCGCCGGTAATTGAATTGTAAACATTTATAAGGATATAGAATCTCTTATCTGAGCAATTCTTATTTTGCTTATTTGGGATAATTTATGTTTTCGTTAGACTAGAGCCAATGCTTGCTAGGATGAAGAATTTAATTAACTATTCTGTTAAAGTGGGTGGGTGCAGCATATTTCGCTATGTAAGAAACGAGCTATTTCATCATTCGATGTGCGGGCCAGTTTAATTGGGGGAGGTTTTCTGAAAAATAATTCTTTCAAGGATCGAACTTGTGTGGCCATCAAAATTCTAGAAAAGTTAATGCCACCTCATATAGATAATTGTTCATTAGCTTGTTATGGATCTAAATAAAATAAGTTATACACATTAAATGATGGGATATCTTTACAACTCTTTTTGTAATATCGTGAAAAATTTTGTCATAATTGTATACATCCTGACTATATTCATATTTTGGGTGTAAAAATGAGACAAGTTCACTTAAGAAGACACTTCGTGGCTTAATTCAGAGTTTTAAACTTTCAATTAATACATGGAATCTGTCTTAATAGTTTGTAAGATTCCTGAGTATATCAACCTTTATGAAAATTGTGTCAATGTGAGTCTTTTCATAAATATCAATTACTGCTTTCATTTGTTTTGTAGTTGAGTATGAATTTACATTCATTACTTTGTAATAAAACAATTTGTAGCGATCGCAGGTTCTTAAACATAAATGTAAAAAAAATAAGAAAATATGTACATGGTAGTTTGTGTTTTAGCTGTCGAATACTTAGTTTAATAGTATTCGACTTTTCGTCTGACAATTGATTTCAGGATCTTGGTGTATTGGTTCAGTCATTAAAGCATTGTCTATCGTAGATTTGATGTCGTGTTTTCTTAGTTGAAATAGCAATAGGCGCAGGTACGCAAGTTTTTTATTTTCTATAGCAGAGAAAATTTCGATGGATTTCTTTTTACTTAGATGCCCCAGTTTTTATTGACATTACGTATTATAAATTATGTACAATATTGAACAATAATTT
>CABFPE010000345.1:510595-524515 GCA_900660155.1 Hofstenia miamia | reverse complement strand
ATATATATATATATATATATATAGTACTGAATAAAAAGAAAGTAAAAAACATTGCAATTTTTGTTTGAGATTTTTTAGAATATACACTGAAACCTTTTATTGTATTATTGTAGAAAACACTAAAAGTATCAATTAATGCGAACGAATCATGTTTGGCTTAACTACAGCCTCTAACATATTGTATATTCACTAGTATCTACTTTGTGGAACCAGTTGTTCTTGCGAATTGAATAATTTAAGAAATCAAATCTAAAGAGTTTGGTGGCCAATCCTTTTAGTGCTTCACTGCTGAGAAATTTTCCAATATAATAGATGCTTTCTCACAAAAAATTTCAAATCAGAATGAAATTTTAGTAAAAAGTAAAATAAATTTTTAACGGCTAAGCCATGGCAGCAGAACACTAGGTTCAATATCAACAAAAGTTTGGAAACTGTTCACTACATCAAAAGTTATTTATATTCCTAGTGTAGCTAAGCACATTTTTCTTTCATAGCCAATTAGTTCGACTGATGATCTCCTCATTTTTTAAATCATAATGACTCTAGTCTGCTTTCTCATAACTTGACTTAAATACAAGACACAGGAAAAAGTTAGCATACTATTATTACTTTGCTTAATAACAATTCAATAATAATTAGTAAAACTGACTTTTTCTGTTATCTTCCATAATTATACACCGGAGACTATGTAATCCTCCATTGTTACAGTGTCCCATGAATCTTTGTAATTTTTCTCCATTTAAAATGTCATCTAATTGGTATGGTTAATGAATTTTATTACCTTTAGGCAGGAAATATTCGGCATTTTCCTCAAATGTCAAAAATTTCGGTGCTAAAGAATATTCCATCAGACTAAGCTCTCTACCCTATTCAGATTCTTACAAAAGAAACCAAGGAAGCAATTAGTATCTATCTTATGAAATAGATTTTTTCTGTCTCATATCCGTTAAGTCTCACAAGTGATTTTTATTTCGAAGCTTTTTAATGCTATTGTTCCATAAGCAATTTTAATTTGAAAACATAACATTTAACCAAGAAATATGAATTTGAAAAATGTCAGTTTGTGCCCTTTTGAGATTTCTGCGACTTAGCGCGTGTAATTGGCTGATCTTACAGCGCTTTTCGTACAATTGTCTTTTACTCTCACACAGGGTTTTTGAATATTCGGAATGTTAAGAACTCGAACTCGAATAAGCTCGCAAAACTCGATCGGAAACACTCGGAAGAGAAATCGTCAAAACTCGAACTCGAAAATACCGTAAAAATTAAGTTAATATACTAATTTCAATTTCTTTACCAATCGCAAATAACAATTTTTTAGCCTAGAATTATTGTAAAATAAATGTATTTCACCCTAAAAAACTCGGAATTAGAAAAAAAACTCGATCGAACTCGGAATTTTCTTTAAAAAAATACACGAACTCAAACTCGTCGTGACTAACCCGAACTCGACCCGAAAAATCTGCTCTCACATATATGAAGAATAGGGTATTTTTACATGAAGCGTCTATATATTTATCAAAATATTTGTTTAAATCTCACTTAAAAAAGTGTCTATTTCTTGTTATACTGTCTTTCGATATCTTAATGAAATGATTTGTTTTTTAATTTGGGGTCAATATAAAATTTTGTACACCTTAGATTTTGAGGGATCATTATATTAAGGGTTTTAGACCATAGACATTCCATTGAATTAAAACAGTAAATTTACTCAATTCCTTGGCAGCTTCAATAAAAAATATATATATAAAAAAAATATATATAAATATATATAAAAAATAATGTACATGCATATGTATATATATATATAATATATATATACAGTATATATATATGTATATATACATAAATATATATGCTCTCAGTTGACTTCATTGATGTCTGAAGACATTTCAGTGCACCATGTATCTATATCTAGCATCAAGAGTTTCAGATAACCCTAAGATATTTTAAACACATTATATATATATATAAAATGAAGGAAATTTGTCAATCAAATTCATATAGACGTGGCGCAAGTAGTACCCCCGGCTAAGAAATTAATATTGGATATTGACGCGTTTGCTTCAGAAACCAATCATAATCTTTTAAGTGATTGTGCAGTACATTGGTGTGACTTAGGATTAAGGGAGCAAGAGCAGAATTGCCTTTATGTGAGTTTTCTCACACATCCAACACAACACAACAGCAAAAGGCTGTTGTGTCATTCAACACAACAAAGTAATCAATTACGCTACACCAATATAGTATGGTAATATTCAACATTTATATGAAAATTAAGGAAATAATAATACAATCCCAACATTATATATATATATATATATATAAAAATAAAATTTCTATATTATATAAGGGAATGAATGTGTTTTGCAATTGCAAGATCGCAATTGATAAAAAAACTTACTTCTTCGAGGAAATTTTATTAAGCAGCAAACTATTGTTATTTTAGTTGATATTGCATTGAGATGCATTGGTGTTTAAGATAGTTAACATATCACCACCATATCAAGGAAAGAATATCAACAGATTTAAAATTCTATAATTCAAAATATAAAAAAATATGTCCAAGCAATGGACAGAATCCGAACATGCTATTTACCCATGCGCAACCTAAGTCCGTTAAGGGTTCAATATTAAGCCCATGTTCTGCATAAGACGTAATTTAGTTTGAAAACATAAACCTAAAAATTTCTTTTAGTTTAATTATTTAAAGCCCAGATCAGCCCAAACCAAGCCCGCCGCTTCAGTGAAAATCCAATCCAATAGTTATCTAACCCAGAGATGGAAATGGTCCTGTGAACGGCTTGGTCTAGGCCAACTATTGGGAAACAGGGACTAACATTAAAAAATAACTTACTATTAGGCAACAGTGCACGAAAATCAATCCAAATGTACTGAATGCAAAATAATTTATAAAGAAGATGTTGAACAATCCCATTTACATATTGAAATAGCACATTTGTCTCATATACTCTCCTAAACTTCATTTATGATTGCAAATATCAATGAGCACAGTTTGGTCTAGCAAATTGAAAACTTAAGATGGGCATAATTGGCATTAATTTAAGTAGGCCGGATTTTGTTCTAAGTTTTCTGCACATGTCAATGTCTGCTAAGACTAAAATTGTCAAAATGTATTAAACTTTCGATGAGACTACCAATATCTAAAACTAAGGAGAGGTAAAAAAATTGGATTATTTGTAAATTTGTTTTTATTTCCGACATCAAATCTAGACAAGACTTATTAGGATATATTCATTAAACGTATATTAAACATGCAATTTTTCAAGAATGTTGTAATTAATAGCCCAACTCTTACTATATACCAGTGGCGGGTACAGATAAATTTTTTAGAGGAGCCCCAACGTAAAATAATATGCTAAGTACACATAATTGGGTACTAGAGAGGGCATAAGACTATTGAATTTTCAATTTTTAAAATTCAGCACTATGCACAGATTTCACCATCATCTACTGACTCTAAAAATGGAAACAGAATTTTTGCAATTTTTAATTTTAGGGGATTTTTGCATTATGTACTACAAAATAGAAAAAGGAATAATTATCAACGATTAATAAAATGTTATTTAAACAAAATAAAACATAAAAATCAAATAAAGAACACATAAATACAAATGAGATTCAAAAAATGTGTATGCTAATTCCCAACATCAAGAGGTTATGTTTTCCACAAGATTATATTAGGCAATGTTCAATTCCTGAGTTAATTCCTCAATTCTAACATCAAGACGATTTTGAACTTGATTTAAAATCACAGTATTTTCAGAACTAGAAACGAATGTGATTGCCAATCATTTAGTTCACTAAAAAGCAACACGTGCAAAACTTCGTATATAGAAGTTTGTATCTTCTGTCATATCGTAATTCAATATAATGATCAATCTTTCAAAAATCCATTCCAGTGCCTAGAAAATATGTTACAACAAAAAATTCTATTTTTAAAATTTAGAAAGGACGACAATTATTCTTCTTGTTTCATTCCCAGGTAAATGTTCTAGCAGGGAAATTCTGATCAAATATATACTAGGTCAGGGTTATGTATCTTGGAACAGAATTAAAATAAATCAGTTTCAAATAAGAACTGTCAGTGTCACTTGGGGTGGCTCCATCTAAGTGGTGATCAATTTCAAGCCTTGAATTTGCATGGTGTTGTCTAGTTCCACGAATGCAGAGGATCATGTTTTGTAACAAGGAGAAGCTAAGTTGGCATCTTATCCAGTTGTAGGCTATGGAATAGTCGGTATTCTTTTGTCAGCGATTAAACCACAAAGTTGTTTTAGAAACTTTTCAGATGCACTGAACACCAGTGGTGTAAATGAGGCGAGATTAAGTAAAT
This sequence comes from Hofstenia miamia, assembly GCA_900660155.1. Taxonomy (NCBI): domain Eukaryota; kingdom Metazoa; phylum Xenacoelomorpha; order Acoela; family Hofsteniidae; genus Hofstenia; species Hofstenia miamia. The sequence continues at coordinate 520,158 of CABFPE010000345.1, read as the reverse complement.
TGCAAAATTTTCACCTAATGGTATGAATGTGTGCTTAATCTCAATTTCAATCAATGTTGGTAAATATATTGATAAAAGTAAAAAAAATCACCCAATTCACAAATGTAAAGCTCTTGCTAAAATCTATAAATTAAAAATATAAGAATTTGTTATGCGATCATTGGAGTAGGTGCATGGTGTTGAATTTGAGTACAAAAAGAGTACGAACAGTGTTGAGAAATAGAAATTGTAGACAAGTAGAAAATTTAATTTAATTATTACTCATGCTATGCTTAATATAGTACATTGTTATTTTGTCTATAAAATTAATCACTATAAGTTTTTGTGCCAAGGGGTAGCCTTAGCTATGCTAATCTAGTTTTACTAGTATATTTTTAAATGCAAAATAATTTAAAATTTTATGCTAAAATTAAGATACCTCACAGAAATCGTATGTGTTCCTATTCATCCCCATCCAAAAGAGTGCATTGAAATACTTTTAAAATTTAAAACAATTCTTGAAAACTAAATATTTTTATGTTTATTGAGATGAAATTTTAGGATCCATAGGACCCATTATAGTGTAAAATTCAATGAAATACATTTTACATGTTCCAGATTTTTGTAAAACACTTAAAAATTGTTCTTGTTCCCTCAATTTGACGGTATTAAGGAATTTGAAATGTTTATTGTACAATTTTAATGAATTTCCCTATTTTAGAGGCCCCCCTCTGTATCCGCCCTTGCTATATACATGGCAAACATAGAAACCAAAAGTTGAAGTAAGGCTTATTAGAAGTTATTTTATACAAATTTTGAGCCCTTTAATTTAGAACTTAGAGCAGTTTAGGCCTTTAAATACTAAATTAGCAAAGTAATTATATAAACATAGCAAAACGTTGAGGGCTCAAAATTGTAAAAATTATATCTTTAATAAATATTTTTAGACAAATACAAAGGTCTAATAGTTATGTAGGTATCTACAGATGTATATGTACAAAATGTTACGATTCACCAAAGCAAGTACTGAATGTTTAATACATAAAATTGACATCTGTCATCGGCCCTAGAATTATACGTTAACATCACTGGTGAAGTTTTGTCTCTAATTTCGTTTTAGCTACGTTCGTATATGGTTCAGAAATATTCGGTCAGGGATCGTTAATGAATTGTTAAGAAGATGTATCTTCTACAGCACAATGTTTCCTTTTTTCTGAGTTTATGAAAGAATGTAACACACTGGCGCATAATATTAAACTATCAATGTCTTATTCAAAACGTGCTTCAGAATTTCGATCTCTCAATTGCTGCCAAATTGAATTCGTGAGAACTAGCTTCAATAACACAAGCCATCGAAGCGGATGATAAGCATTAAAGCTGATGTACACTTTCTTGCTAATAAAGCATTCATGTTGTTAGTTGTAAAGACTATTATGTTCCGCTTGAATTATGAGATTATAGTTTGGGAAAAATTTATGCGCCACATGTATTGCTATTTTGTTAGCCTGGTAGTTAGATATTAGTTGTTTTCTTTTGAAGCTATGACCAGAAAAATTTATACTACTAGATTGTAAAAAAATTGGTGAAAAATATAAAATTTTCCATATTAAATAATTGATGACATAATGAACAAAACGCGTAGCACGAGTATTGTTTGCAATAATCTAGTATAGTGAAATTATATGCTTGAGTAAGAGTGTTATTTTTCCTTCTATCAGTGACAAAAATTGTCATAATGTGTATTGTCAGATACGTTGAATGACTGCACTTAGCATAGTTTGGCGACAGCACAAATTTCAGCAGGTAGATATTTACACAATCGCATTGTACATAAGTTTGAGGACGATAACTTGCACTTAGGTTTTATAAGAACAATGTTATGAGAATATCAGAAAATTAGCCATAAATATGAACCAAATGGTTAGATGGAAAATGCCTAATTCATATTTTTGCTGAAACTGTTTATAATAATTATTAATCAGAATGCATGACAACATAGTTTTGATGGTGGTAGGGTTGGCAAAAACAGTGTAATTAATTGTTTTGTACCTAATTTTCCAATACATACGGTGTATCTTTTTAATTTTAATAATAAATTGTTTCCCAAAGTCCTTATAGCCAAGAAAATAACGAAGCACTTTAATAGCTTAAATAAAAAAATAAAATAAAAAATAAAAAATAGAACACATAGAATAGAAGTCAAACATAAAACTACTTCACTGAAAATCTTTAACTCTCACTTCAATACACTGCTTAATAGAATCTTCAAAATTTTTAAGGGAAATGCTGAAACAAGTTGCAGAAATTGATTGTATTTTAAACAAAACGATATTTTCTTTCAAGCAGCAAACTGTGCTTCAACATCATAAATTTTGTTTCTGAAATAGCAACAGAGAAAAAAATCTAGTAATCTTGAAAGGCACTCAACATCTACCTGTCATCCTATCCATCATTCAGCCATGCATAAAATAATGGGCCTGAGGGTCATCATGTTGAAACCACATTTCCATATACAACTCACTGCGCATCAAGTTTTAATGCGGTAGATGGCAATATTCTTTCCCATTCATTATTCCTCACAAATTTTAAAAAATTATTCAACCATGGACCTTATTGTGTGCAAGGACATTTGGAAAATCTTGTATAAGAAAAACTTAACATTAAAGAGAAAAATACATTCAAATAAAATTATCGTCTTTCTCTGTGAAAGATGAGTTGTTTTTATGAAAACACTGAGACTGAAGTTAATAGGAAATGAAAGACAAAACAAAAACGGTCTTGAGTTTAATTTTATTATAAAAAATAACAGCCCCGGCCGGAAAATTCTCGAATTTTTTATAAAAATTGATGTATTTGCCAGTTATTTTTTGGTCTGTTAAAAATTTGGATGTAGAGCGTGCTGGTTACATCACATTTGCAAACTTTTGTCTGGTAGTAAGGCAATGCAGATCAGGTTTCAAACCTGTCAATACCTGTCCTACATGAGCAGATATTTGCATCTTGTTGATTTCAGGTGATAAAATTATTCATCTAAACACTTTGATGAAAAATATATGCAAAGCATTTTGACAGATGGTTAAACAGAACTAGATAGAATACAATTACAAAAAATACAGGTTGTCCTATAAGTAAGAAACAATTTGAAAATAATAACAAAATTACTAACAAATTTTATTAAACCAAAAACTAGCAAGCAAAGATGATTAACATATCTAGTTATGTATATATAATTGAAGGAGTTCATAATAACTGTTGAAAGTGACCACCATTTACTCTTTGCAATAGTTTACACTTCCACCATAAGCTGCTCACTAATACAGCCATTTCTTCTGTTGTAAATGCCCCACAATTCCTCTATTACTCTTTGTTTTAATTAATTTAATGTTTGTGGAGCATTACGACGAAAAACTGTTGCTTTGAACGTTCCTCAGAACCAGTAATCCAATGGATTCATGTCTGAGGAACGTGGTCACCATAAAATTTTACAACCACATGAGATGACGCGATCCTTCCGGAATGTTGCATAAAGATAATTCCGCGCATCTTTCGCAAATTGCGCAGGTGCACCATCCTGCATAAAAATGGTACTGGATAGTTTGCGGTGGTGTGCTATCTGTGGTCTAACATGTCTCATTAGCATATCAAGGTAATTAGCACCGTTCATGGTTTCGACGAAGATAAATGGTGTGAGACGAAATGAAGCTGTAAAACTAAACCATACGCATAACTTTTGTGGATGCAGTGACTTTACTAAATAGATATTAGCTTCTTTTGGCTCCATATGCGACAATGATACCGGCTTATATCTCCATTGAGATGAATGTATGCCTCGTCTGTCCAAAAATTCTTGAAATGCTTTCTTCATTGAGCTTCAGCCAATTTGCAAAGTTCAACCGCTGTTGCATATCACCTTCTTTAATTTCCTGTAACAACTGCAATTTAAAAAGCTGAAAATTCATCTCATGGCGCATTAGTCGCTGTACACTTGATTTTGGAATACCACTTTCGTTTGCAATACGTCGAATTGGTGTTGAACCATGTTCATGTTTTTTTGTTTCCATTGCTTGGTCAATAAGCTGAATTCGTTCATCACGCCTGCAGGATGGCCTACCCGTCTTTGGTAGATCATGAAATGTGCATTCACTTTCAAATTTATTTATCAGCTTCATGCCCGCTTGTGGACGACATGGATCATCGACAAGTTTATTTTTTGTTTTGTAAGACCTGTTTGCTTGTGTAGGGCTGCTTCTGTTTTCATAATAGTCCTGCACTAACTCCAATCTCATCTTTATATCCATAATTTAAAATAATGAAACTCTAAAGGTATATGCAGAATATAAATGTGTGATGAATACAACGCTATAAAGTTATAATTAAACCAATAAAATTGTTCTTTACTTATGGAACAACCTGTATATATGTAGATGAATAAATTTTTTAAGCAGTCTTACACAAAATTGTAGCAATGATTCTTAAACCGGTCAAAGCCTACAAAACCCTGTCCAACACCACGTATGAACAAATTTTAACGAACTTTTCAATTACAACTATTTTGCAGGCATGCAGTAGAAGTCTATATAGACAATCGAACTATGTTATGGGTTCAAATTTGCAGTAGTTCAATCGCCAAAAGTGTCATCAATTTGCAATGTATGTGGTAATTTTTTCATGCGAGTAGCACCTAGTAACTGCCGTTCATGTATATAATGTTGAAAATATAATTTTTGATAATCTAGTTATATTTTGCATTGGGGTAAATTTTGACCGCAAAACCCCTATTTTATGTATTATTTTTATAACATAGTTCGAGTGTTAAGTAAAGTGTCATACAACTATGGTATACATACGCAAAATTACCATCTCTTTGCAACTTCAAAATCTTGGAATTCTTAAGAAATTGTCTCATTATCTTCCTTGGAAATCAAGCGAAGTGATAGACACGAGCCGGACTTCATGACCACAACTTAAATAATTACGAAATAGTATAAATATCAAACACTCAATGTTACTTGATGTTTTAGTCAACCTTCATTTTTTACTGCAATTGGTAGCGTTTTTTGTGAACCTGAAACTTCAAAATTTCAAGACAGAGCCTGCCAATATTTGATCAAGATTATAGAAGCCTGTATATTTATTAAATATATGCCATTTCATNCGTCTGTCCAAAAATTCTTGAAATGCTTTCTTCATTGAGCTTCAGCCAATTTGCAAAGTTCAACCGCTGTTGCATATCACCTTCTTTAATTTCCTGTAACAACTGCAATTTAAAAAGCTGAAAATTCATCTCATGGCGCATTAGTCGCTGTACACTTGATTTTGGAATACCACTTTCGTTTGCAATACGTCGAATTGGTGTTGAACCATGTTCATGTTTTTTTGTTTCCATTGCTTGGTCAATAAGCTGAATTCGTTCATCACGCCTGCAGGATGGCCTACCCGTCTTTGGTAGATCATGAAATGTGCATTCACTTTCAAATTTATTTATCAGCTTCATGCCCGCTTGTGGACGACATGGATCATCGACAAGTTTATTTTTTGTTTTGTAAGACCTGTTTGCTTGTGTAGGGCTGCTTCTGTTTTCATAATAGTCCTGCACTAACTCCAATCTCATCTTTATATCCATAATTTAAAATAATGAAACTCTAAAGGTATATGCAGAATATAAATGTGTGATGAATACAACGCTATAAAGTTATAATTAAACCAATAAAATTGTTCTTTACTTATGGAACAACCTGTATATATGTAGATGAATAAATTTTTTAAGCAGTCTTACACAAAATTGTAGCAATGATTCTTAAACCGGTCAAAGCCTACAAAACCCTGTCCAACACCACGTATGAACAAATTTTAACGAACTTTTCAATTACAACTATTTTGCAGGCATGCAGTAGAAGTCTATATAGACAATCGAACTATGTTATGGGTTCAAATTTGCAGTAGTTCAATCGCCAAAAGTGTCATCAATTTGCAATGTATGTGGTAATTTTTTCATGCGAGTAGCACCTAGTAACTGCCGTTCATGTATATAATGTTGAAAATATAATTTTTGATAATCTAGTTATATTTTGCATTGGGGTAAATTTTGACCGCAAAACCCCTATTTTATGTATTATTTTTATAACATAGTTCGAGTGTTAAGTAAAGTGTCATACAACTATGGTATACATACGCAAAATTACCATCTCTTTGCAACTTCAAAATCTTGGAATTCTTAAGAAATTGTCTCATTATCTTCCTTGGAAATCAAGCGAAGTGATAGACACGAGCCGGACTTCATGACCACAACTTAAATAATTACGAAATAGTATAAATATCAAACACTCAATGTTACTTGATGTTTTAGTCAACCTTCATTTTTTACTGCAATTGGTAGCGTTTTTTGTGAACCTGAAACTTCAAAATTTCAAGACAGAGAGAGCCTGTATTTATTTAATAAAATATAAGCCATTTCATTACTTTTTTAAGATCAAGACTTGTGCTGGACTCGTCCCATGCTCAATTTTTTTGTATCGATTCAATCAGGTGAAATTTGTAACAGATTCCATTGTTCCTGAATTGTGATTAAATAAATTTAATGGAGATATAACAAGTTTGAAAATAATTACACAGTGTGACAAAAAATATGTTTTTCTTAGTTGAGAACATTTTTTCGGTGTTTCTGGGCAATTTAAAATTTTTAAAAACGAAATTAATGTTATTTTCACAGTAGAAACTAAGTTTATGATTGATTATACAAATCGGAAATTGTATTAAAATTGAGATTCCAAAAATCCTCAAATGAATTTTAAAATTGCATATGGGCATCTAATTTTATTTTGATTTAAATGTCAGCAGATGTTTTCTGTTCATCCAAATCCCATGAGGCCAAAATATAATCTAAATTGGATCATTTTCTAATTGCTGTAATTGAGATAATATCAAAACTCTTAGTTATCAGCAAACATTTCTTTAGTGATCAAATAACTAATAAATAGATTGCTTTAATTGATCTGAACATACAGAAGCCATATGAGGCCAAATTATAGTCCCAATTTTGCAGATTTCAATATGTTCTAGATAAAACCATTCATATAGAAAGTCTCTTGACTAGTAGGTGTAATTTTTCCTTTTTTTCTACTAAACATCCAAAATTTTCAAGAAAAACATTCAATTGATATTTCGGGATATGAAGTTTAGTAGACATCATCCCTAACAATATCTCATTTCCTCAATTTAGAAAAAAAAATTCCAGTTAGTCTCCTGCTAAGACTTAGCCTTGCAACTAATGAAGATCTTGAGAATTTGTGTTAGAAATTCCACTATCAGATTGGCTCACTTGCTCCTGTAAAATTTTTTTGTATGTTAGACATGCATACTTTAATATCAAGACGTTTAAGTATTGAAGATAAATGTTGTAAGGTAGAGGTTAGCAAGATGAGTTGTTAGCAGGATATACGAGAGAACCCCTTCTTCAAAGACAAAAATAACAATCGCTATTGTGGTTTTTCAATTCATGTTAAACATGCAGAATAGAAAATGACAAAGATTGGAGATCTTCAACTAGCCAGGACTCTAACATAGTATGGCNAATTTTGCAGATTTCAATATGTTCTAGATAAAACCATTCATATAGAAAGTCTCTTGAGTAGTAGGTGTAATTTTTCCTTTTTTATTAATAAACATCCAAATTTTCAAGAAAAACATTTAATAGATATTTCGGGATATGAAGTTTAGTAGACATCATCAATAACAATATTTCATTTCCTCAATTTAGCAAAGAAAATTCCAGTTAGTCTCATGCTAAGACTTAGCCTTGCAACTAATGAAGATCTTGAGAATTTGTGTTAGAAATTCCACTATCAGATTGGCTCACTTGCTCCTGTAAAATTTTTTTGTATGTTAGACATGCATACTTTAATATCAAGACGTTTAAGTATTGAAGATAAATGTTGTAAGGTAGAGGTTAGCAAGATGAGTTGTTAGCAGGATATACGAGAGAACCCCTTCTTCAAAGACAAAAATAACAATCGCTATTGTGGTTTTTCAATTCATGTTAAACATGCAGAATAGAAAATGACAAAGATTGGAGATCTTCAACTAGCCAGGACTCTAACATAGTATGGCAGCTGGAAAATTCATTATTTGCGTTCGAAGATCCAATAACAAAAAATATTTTATATGTTTCAGAATATTTCGTTTGCCTCAACCCTATATTTGTAATGGATTGATTTTCGAGAATATAATGTCAAAAAATGTGAAGGAATGAATTCACAAAAGTCTTGCATTTATAAGCAGCTTTTATTTGCAGAGAATACATGAATAATGTTGTTATATACACGGTGCATGAAGGTATGTCAATAAAATTTTTTCCCATCCTGATACTCAATGTGACTCGTCACGACAGTGAAACTGAGCTTGTGAATTATTGTTGGAAAAGAATAGCAGAGAAGGTATAATTTCAATGGTCCAATGCGTGCATAGTCTTAGACCTTAACTGAAAAACGTAATGATATGCAGGCTTTCTAAAAGTTAGTTAGTTCAAATTCATAATTCTTGTCCAAAACTTGACTGAAATTAGTGAAAAAATTTATTCAACTAAATTTTATGTCATACTGTGTTATGTAATATAATATATTACATAAAAAATTTACTAATACATAATATGATATATTACATAAAATAATATAATGTAGAATAATATCAAATATTAAATCAAGGTGGTCAACGTTCCTAGTTGAAAATGGAAAATTCGTCTCGGTCAAGTAACTACACTAATTCCATCCCATATGTTTTATTTTTTTGTTAATTTTCTGATATATATATACATATATATATATATATATATATATATTTCTTATAATTGCTGGAAAGTTCATTTCAAGGTTGAATAATTGATTTATTGCCAGTAATATAATCTCATATTGTCATGAATGATTCTATTATATTCATATTCATTTAGCTGCTCTAATCAAAGAATCGATTTGATCATTTGTGGATGTTTCCCTTTATTCATATTTGAATAGCATATGAATCGTTGTTCAAACTGAAATATATTTTGAAATAGTGCAAACCTTTCTTAAAAAGTTCAATATCTGTGTCTTGCTTGTCTTTTGTTGAAATCGTTTTGTCAAAGGAATTATTTTGTAATGAAACCTTTTGTAATTGTATCAAAGACCTCTACAAATGGTTGATAAGATTCAATTAGCAAAACGTCGAAAGCAATTAACCTTAAGGATTTGATTACTGTATTTTGAAGTAATTTCAGCTTTCTGCTTGAGTACATAGTTTGAAATATTATTAACTTGTTTCACTTCATTTAGTGAAAGTTCTAAGCGGAGCTGGACATGGGTCAATGTGTGAAAGTAGTTACCATTTTGGGTTGGGTTTCAAGAGTCATGGACCGTTACCAATCATTATCATTACTAACATTATGATATTGTCAATGACAGGTAATACTGTCGTTGATAGTGTTCTTTGTTTGTGTTTGAAGAAATACTTCTTCTTTTAGGTACATGCACTTAGAAACGATATTCTAGTAGGAAAACAAACATTTATGTACTAATACCAATTTCAACTCAAGACGTCACTCGGGTAATATGATA
>CABFPE010000345.1:496996-510574 GCA_900660155.1 Hofstenia miamia | reverse complement strand
AGTAGTTACCATTTTGGGTTGGGTTTCAAGAGTCATGGACCATTACCAATCATTATCATTACTAACATTATGATATTGTCAATGACAGGTAATACTGTCGTTGATAGTGTTCTTTGTTTGTGTTTGAAGAAATACTTCTTCTTTTAGGTACATGCACTTAGAAACGATATTCTAGTAGGAAAACAAACATTTATGTACTAATACCAATTTCAACTCAAGACGTCACTCGGGTAATATGATATAACATAAAATATTGGTGCACCAATAATATCAATTACAGCGTTTGATGTTAGCCAATAAGAAGGAAACGAGTAGATCTATTTTATTCACCATATTCACTATTTAATATTAAATGGGTTTCTCGTTATTCACTTTCCGTTCAGCCATGTATCCGAAGATAGTTAAGGTATACAAGAACAACCATATTTAAATGAAAAATTTAGTGGTGGTTTGATTTTAAATAGAAATGTAGGTAGCTTAGAGTTAAGACAATGTTGTAGATTTTCTTTAAGTGAATGTTCGTTTTCAGTAAAAGTGCTCACATGGGCTTCGAAATTATAATTTTTATTAGTGTTAAGTACTTGTTTAAATATAGTTTTTTGTCCTTAATTTTTTCGTTCGTAGAAGCATGTGACACATGGTGGTGCGAAACCGGTCTCATTTTTGTGTTTTGCGGAAATCAATGTTCATGAATCTAAATGAATCTTAAATGAATTAATTCAAATGTATTAACTGCTGCTGTTTTGAAAATATAATAGTTGAGTGAAAATGTTTTGCTTATTGAATGAAATTCGTTCAATATGTAATTACATCTCTTTATTGTTTGCAATAAAGAAACTTTCACAGCTTTAAGTGCATGTAGTTTTAATCAAATTACAAAATGAGTTAAAAATGTATTTTTTATCACCTTAAATAAAATCAATGGAAATCAATAGACTTACAAAGATATAAAATAAGCGTCTTTAAGCCTCATTTGAAGTACATATGGAAAAATTTAGAATTGGTTTTTTTGTTAATTCCAACGTTTGCCCTTAACCCTAGTGTATTGCAAAGAATCAACCATATTAGATGGAATTATAACTTGTATAATCTATATGCATCACAAATATATTAAGTGTGGCACACCACGTCTAATTTAGTTGGATGTTTTGAAGAACAAGAGAAAAACAATAAAATTCGGAAATTTTATTTTGTCCATTATGCACTTTAAAGCCAAAGCTTGTCGAGAATTTTTTATTAGAGCAGGGAAAAGAGCATTGCTTTGGCCCAACCTGAATATTCCTGGAGTTGGTTTTAGCATTTCAAATATTACTTTGAATAGAATATTGCAAAACAAAAAATATTGTTATGTAAGCTTCATTTAGAATACCATTTGCAAGAGTTCAGAAAAGACTAAGAGTGTCATGAAAGTTCCTAATGTGGATTATCAGAAAACTTTGCTATATCTCTTTATAATAGATGAAAACGGTCAATTTGGCAAACCCTTTCAGAAATATTGAAACATTTTTTACATGAGCACATCTAGGGGGTTAGTCTCGCTCATGCAATGACGAAGATTTGTGCTAAAACTTATTCTCAGGTTTGCGTATGTAAATGTTACTGCCTTCCATTTCTCGTTGAAACCTACTTTTTGTTTGTTTCGTCAAATTGTTTATAATGGGAATAAAGTTTCCATTCAGTTCAGACGCATGCTATGATAGGTCGAAGTTCCTAAGGTACACATAATAGAAGGTTGAATTGCTTGGATTCTGGCCTCAGCTAATTTTCAATTTCATTTCTATTCGTTTTACGAATAAATTTCATGCTTATGCAAACCGTATATATGAAATTGAAAATAGATTTTATAGGAATAAAATTGAATAGCATACGCATGAAATTATTTCAAAAAATTTCAGTTACAATTTTGTGATAATTCTAATTAGTATCGAGTGTTACATGTAACAAACGTGCCCAATCTTTAAATTATCTGAAATCATGGGGGACAATTTACGTATTTACGTACATGGTATTAACCAAATTTTGTCGTTGGATTCGCTCTGCTCTTTTGAATTCTATTGTTTACAACGACTATGCAGAGAAATGCGTCCTTCGCGCCATAGACACAGCACCAGGCGGCGATTTAAAAAAGTTGAAAAAGAAGAAACAATTTTCTATCTTGTAGAGTGCTTTCAGATTTTAAATTTCTTCATTAGTTAGTGAGCTATAAGCGCATAAAAAATTTTTAAAGAAACCATTACAGATTTTTAAAAACTATGGTTAATAACATGTTTAAATTTATAGATGTCAATTTATCACACAAATTTATTATAATAATATTCAATGTGAAAGATAGTAAAATATACCGACAATACAATGGTTAGATAAATATTTCAAAAAATTTCATCTAATAACATTTATTTGAACGTTTTACAAAAACGCATTCTTCTGTTATTGAAATAATGGGTATCTTTTAATTTGTAAACTAGTGTTGTTGAATTCAATTTGAAAGTGAAATGAGTCAAATCTGGAAAATTATTAAAATATAATTAATCATATTTTGTCCATTAATTTGACTCAGTCAACCGAAACCATAATTTCATGTCCAGACATTAGCAATTACAATATTTCATTTTAAAACAATCGTCTTAAACTTTCAAAACATTTTGTATTTATTCCATAAAGCTATATATATTTGTCAACATTTAATGGCTGTTTTGGAAATATTTTAGAACAAACACTTCTGTTCGTTTTGTGGCGATTTAGTATTGTTTGTACATGAAGTCAAGGATAGTCTCATTAGTATAATGAAATATGCTCGAAGAAATTTCATCAAATACTGCTGAGTGGTTTCGCTTAATATTCTTTTATCATATTATTAACAAATTGCGCTGTTAGAAAGAAATACTGATTTCTGCAAGATCGTTACAGTTTTCATTCGTGTACTATATTAACATTTCAAGTACATGGTGATTAATATATACAGTCGCCTCCATTAATTAAGGATCAGAAGAGTTTAGAATGCATAAATTTATTTCAATACAAAATGATAAAGAATTTAATTATACGTTTATGTTCGTGTATTTTTGCTTTATATTTGTTGACTTTTGTTGTGTTAACATGGTTGAGGAATAGTCCAGGATTAAAATCCAAATGCATAACCCGATTAGATTTTACGCACAGCCATAATGAATAAAAACAATTTTTAAGCAACAAACAGCTATGTCCACATTTTAAAAAATTCTGTCTATGTCTATTAAGAAATTTGGAAATTTTGCATTGTTGACACATCTATTAATGAATCTGCACTCATGTAATCGTGAAAAATTTGTAACATAGAATTAGTCTGGCGCCTGAAATACGTGAAAATATTTAAAAAATTTCATTGAAGAATATATTACATATTCTTTTGTTAATTAAAATTGATATATATATATATATATATAATATAAGAACAAAGCTCCACTGTGAAGATAAGCTCCAACTCTATTCTTAACAATTGCAAAGAAAAAGCTGCTGTTATAATACAAAATGCCAAAGACTGAGTGGGAATGTTACAACCTTCAGAAGACTAAAATTCAATGATGCTACTGAACGAGTATTTGTTTAATACAAAAATGCAAGAACAAAAGACAAAGAACAAAATAAATTTTTGCACATAAGATAATGTTTTAAACCCTTTGGAGCATGACTTGATGGCAGAATCATTGAATTTAATGCAAGTTTTCGATATGTATACATTTCACTTATATTTTGAGCAAATTTAGATTTTTTATAAAATATATAAATACAAATGTGCATAGTAAATATTGAGTTATATTTCAAGCCTGCTCTTGTGGACAACCCTTTAAATTTATATCTGAGTGAAATTTGATATTTATGTTTCTCTTTGGTAGTAAAAAAAAGAAATTGGAATGAGCAATAATTGAACAGAACTATTTATTAAAAAATTATTGTTATCACTTCCACAGAAATATTACAGAAGAAGCAAAGCATATAATCCATACCGGAAAACAGTGCAAAAATAAATCATTATTTTAGCAACTTCAAATTTGAAAAAGAGAATACCTATTCATAGATGATAAATAAATAATCTAGAACATCCCTCTTCTATACAGACATATAACGCAATGCGCACTTCCGAAAGGGCAATATTTACTGTTACTATTAAATATGCAAATAATTTATTCAAATAACAATTAAAGGAAAAATATTTCATTGATTTAATGGAGGCAAAATTGAATCGTCAGAACTAATTTTGAAATTTAAATATTTGTGGGTGGAAAAACCGCATTAATTAACGTCTGTACTAATGAGCAACAATCGTTGCGAATCACGTATGCTGTCATTCATATTTTTGATAAAAAGCTTTCTCAAGCAGTTATATATATATATATATATAATCACAGTATAAATAATCATATAAATATATATATATATATATATATATATATATTTATTTATTTATTCATATATATTGTATAAATATGAAAAATAGATATAGACATTGTGTGCATTTTTAATCAAATCAAACAGTTAGTGAATGAACAAATCAAAAGAGTTTTTCAATTGACCCTTATGTTCAAGTTCAACACAAGGCTTAATGGTCAACGAATGAGACATATACTCGTCTGATTATGCCAGCGCCAATGAATTTGTGTCTGACAACATAATACATTTATATTTCCAATATATATTGAGTTTGCTATGAACAAAAGAGACAATATTTCAATATAGTGATACAAAAGAAAATGTTATTGATAATAATTACACTAAACTCCTCTTTAAGTATTTTTCTATTTGATTGTGCCCTCAATCCATAACTTTGTTTTCACAAAATTGTGTCTTCATGATCTCAAATTTATTACATTGTAGTTTACTTAGAAATATATACTTGCCTTATTGAAGAATTCTTAACCTTATTCGTCTTGAGGGATTAGGATCTCCTTCTCCATATTAAACTCTTCATCACTATTCTAAATGTTGTGAAGCTTTCTTATATGACTTTGTGATTTTTCCTAGCCTTAGCCTTTACTGAGGGTCATAGCCCCTAATGATAGTTTTCTACATGTCTGCTCATTTTTTATATGCAAAAAAATTTTACTATTGTAAAATAAATAAGAATATTATATTTGCTAATTTAGGAATAATTTCTAATGAATTCCATAAGTGCCAACTCCTAAAAATTAAACTTAATTTATTTCAAAAATACCCAATGTTTTTTGGGGATGTTAAAAATGTTAATGATACCAATGATATGAAGAATATTATAATATCATAATCCAATCAAAAGTTAGAGAGCGTTGCGAGACCCTTCCAGACATCAACATGAGCTAATTCATTAAAATTGGTAGATATTTAATATTAATAGAATAATTAGTAGTTTTATTTTGTTGTTCGCAATAATTGACAATTTTCTGTATTAGGCTGCACTATATCTTGATTACTGCATGCCTCAAATATATCACATCCACTTGAGACACAATGTGTACAATTGTACACATGAAGAAACTAGTTGAGATATAAATCTATTTTCAACCATGAATATCTTTGTTTATTAAACATTAATCTAGGCTACTTTTTCGTTATCTTAAAATTAATTTGGTCTAAATATTGGTATAATTTAGTTTTTAAGCAACCTTGTTAAAATTAGCATTCCGCAAAATGGAGAATATGGTGAAACTAGTTGAATTTGAGTTATTCACAAATCATAATATAACTTTACAAGAAACAAGTTTTCGCATGATTTCAATGTCATAGTTCGTAAGACACTCACAATAAAATGTTTTCAACAAAAATATGTCATTAAAATATTAATACTTTGGTACAAAATTACATAATTAAGTCACATTGTGTACAAATTTGCACAAGCAATTTCAATGAAACTATTGGAAATTGAAAAAATTTCTTAATGTCATCAGAAGCAAATGAGAATAGTTTTGCTGAGCCGCAATATAAAGAATTTTTAGCACTTCCATACAATGTGCATGTCTGAAGGAGATGTTGCATAGNCAATGATATGAAGAATATTATAATATCATAATCCAATCAAAAGTTAGAGAGCGTTGCGAGACCCTTCCAGACATCAACATGAGCTAATTCATTAAAATTGGTAGATATTTAATATTAATAGAATAATTAGTAGTTTTATTTTGTTGTTCGCAATAATTGACAATTTTCTGTATTAGGCTGCACTATATCTTGATTACTGCATGCCTCAAATATATCACATCCACTTGAGACACAATGTGTACAATTGTACACATGAAGAAACTAGTTGAGATATAAATCTATTTTCAACCATGAATATCTTTGTTTATTAAACATTAATCTAGGCTACTTTTTCGTTATCTTAAAATTAATTTGGTCTAAATATTGGTATAATTTAGTTTTTAAGCAACCTTGTTAAAATTAGCATTCCGCAAAATGGAGAATATGGTGAAACTAGTTGAATTTGAGTTATTCACAAATCATAATATAACTTTACAAGAAACAAGTTTTCGCATGATTTCAATGTCATAGTTCGTAAGACACTCACAATAAAATGTTTTCAACAAAAATATGTCATTAAAATATTAATACTTTGGTACAAAATTACATAATTAAGTCACATTGTGTACAAATTTGCACAAGCAATTTCAATGAAACTATTGGAAATTGAAAAAATTTCTTAATGTCATCAGAAGCAAATGAGAATAGTTTTGCTGAGCCGCAATATAAAGAATTTTTAGCACTTCCATACAATGTGCATGTCTGAAGGAGATGTTGCATAGTATATATTCTTCAATATTCATTTTGAGGAGAATATGAAACTGTTTTCTAAAAACTGATTGTCAAGATACATCTACTGTAGAAAACAAAGATTCTACATATTAATTTACATTAAGTATTTGATTAAACATCATTCAAGGGCGTTGAGAAACGCGTAAAATAATGCATGTGTATAAATAGGCAAACCAAACCCATCAAAAATATATGATCTTGGCATAGAGATGTATAACGCTAAATTAGCTTGAATGCTTAATACAAACATTTTTGTTTGACATAAGGCTTTCCATGAACTACAAAATGCATAATATGTCATGAACCATCTCTATGTAGAAATCCTTCTACCATCGTCAACTTTTAGGACAATAACCTTCAAAATTTATAATCCGAATGAAATATTTTATTATATATAACTGAATTCCAGTGCATGTGGGATAACATACGGTTTAGAGATGACAGTTGCGATATTTTTCCAAATTTTTTTGAAGAATGAATCGCAATGAGGAAAAAAACTTGAAAAATTGTAAAACACCAATACTAACAAATTGTTGTTTATTTTCTATATAAGGGCTTTAAAATGTATTTATTCCGTTATTCACCATAAATTGCATTATATCTTTTATTTTATATAATAACTATGACGAAAGCAAATTGTTAGTTTCTGCGCATAGTGATTATGCATGTTTTAAATTGTTTTACAAATTAATATAACCGATGTTTAAAACAATCGACCAATTGTTTTGTCTTTTTACATGTACTCATTAGATATTTATTGTCATTTTCAGATCTGCGTATACTGGACAAAGCCATACAGAACAACTAAATGCTCCTTTGAGATGAAGTTCGTCACTTGGAATTGTTATTATCGCCCACACACCAAATAAAACAACCTACTCGCTTTCTGCAAGTTATTTAGGATAGCGTTCTTCTCCAGTAAATCTCCTGCTTTTCTAACAGCAGCCAGTAAGTACGCATGGATTTATAAATTTTTCATAAGCTTAGTATCATATATCATTAACAATTTTTTTCTAACTTAATTTTTTAAACACAAATACAAGACAAAATTAATATGTTGTATGCTGAATTAGGACAACATACTAGCTTGGATTTAATATATGAAATATGTATGTGGCTACTGTTAATTACTATATACATAACTGTTGCGTAACAAAGTTTTCTGAACAATTTCTCAAGAACTATTCAATATTTTTTTGGTTAAATTGTGTTTCTTTTTAAATTATATATTAGGATATAGACGGATACATTTACCTTGTTGAAATTTTCTCTCAATGTATTAGAAGCAAATAAGGTAAATCATTACTGTCTTTTGGTTACTTTGGAATTTTTTTTACTAAATGTGATTTTGAATAGAATTAGCAGTTTTTTTGCAAAATTCTACAAAATTTGAAAACAATAAGCCTTAATATAAAATTGAGTTATGTCATAGATTTAATCTAATTCTGATAAATAACTGAGCCATTAAATGCGATATGTTTCATACTAAGCCATTTTTTTGCAAATCGTGAGGTATTAAGCTGAATGGCTTCGTTTTTCCAACCCTATACGGGATTTTCTTCTCCCCCTCTCTCTTATTACACTTTATAATTTAACAAAAAATGTGTGGAGATTTCTTAGAGAGAATTGGTAATTTTTCTTAGCTTGTATTTGGGTCATAAACCCCTATTAAAATTTTTCTAACCCAATTTTATTAATGGTCTTGTTTGTCAATCAGGGTTACTGTGGTTGAATTTTTGAAAAAATTTTTTATTAATGTTAGTGTTAAAAAAATTTTGTGAAATAAGCAAGAAAATTATATTCGATAGCATAGCAATGAATTATAATGAATACATTATTTTCAACTGCTAAAGCCAATTGAGATTAGATATCATTACATTTCTGAATATCGTAATGCAATTCAGAGATCTCCCAGATCCAATGAGATCAAAGCATCCCGGATGAATACGATCAGGACTCTTCACATAATTGATCACTCAACTTAATTCTATCACTTATATGTCTCAGATATCATATCCCTTATTCAGAAAACCTATATACGTGCCTGATTTTCTCGTTTTACTGATTAACTTTTAACAGCTTATGCATTTCTTACAAATTTTTAAGGCTTCAATAAAATTTTTTTAAGTGTTCATAGCTCACTGAATAATAAAGATATGTAAAACCTGAAAGGAACAATAGATAGAAAAATTGCCTTTTCATTCTTTTTCACTCAGAACGGAACTTGGGTGGTGTCTATTTACAGAAAACGAAATAGTTGATTTTGAAAGTTTTTGCAAAAATCAGATTTTCTATTTAAAAAACGTTAATATTTTCATGTAGTCATGCAGAGAAAAAATAATTTTTCTATTTAAATATTTACCATAAAAGTGAAGAGTACTTATCTATAGATGTGTTCAAATCCCAGAATTCCCAAATTTTCTAATAGTCTTGGAGAAAAATGTTTGAAAATTGGGCAAAATCAGATGATGACTTTAAGCATACAAAGGATATTTGGGGATAAATTAAGCTTTGTTTAGGTCTCCTTCTAGAGTTGTATACTTTTTGTTTTGCAAAACTGATGAAATATAAAACGTCCTGATTCGTTTAATTTTATTACAAAACCAAATAAAGCATCAATTCCAATGTGCATGAATTTTACAATCATTTACAGTTCCAATTATCGCACAACTGCATATAATTCTCCAACTTGATTTTTGAAATCATTGCAGTCTCTACCTCGGAATTTAATTTAAACGTGTTGACGTTCTCATTTCCATGCGAAGTGTAGCAA
Source organism: Hofstenia miamia (assembly GCA_900660155.1). Classification (NCBI taxonomy): domain Eukaryota; kingdom Metazoa; phylum Xenacoelomorpha; order Acoela; family Hofsteniidae; genus Hofstenia; species Hofstenia miamia. The sequence continues at coordinate 501,042 of CABFPE010000345.1, read as the reverse complement.
CGTAGAAAACTATGTTATTAATAATTTGTTTTAATCTTTTAACTGTTAACGTCACGTGTTGCTGTTAACACTTAATTACAGTCTCAACTAATTAAATTTCAATACTATTTATTAATATGGAAAATTGTTCCTAACTAGTGCATTGCTTAACTTAGAGTAGTAGGCAATCGATAATTAACATGTAATGAATGATATTTTCCTGCTATTTAATATGTAATCGTTTGAAAAATTCCTGTCGAACAATGGAAAGCAAATGTAAATGATATTACGTAATAAGATTATTTCAACAAATCTACTCCGATGAAATAAGAAATGGTGTTTATAGAATAAAAGCAAATACTTTGCTACAGATTAAACAACACAATTAATGAATACAGTACATAAAACTTCTATAATGTATATATATATATATATATATATATATATATATATATGTACACAGCGAAAAGTTGTAAACGCAAATCATAACAAAATAGTTTTGTGGTGATTCATGATATATCCTTATTTTTTTCAACTTGAATTCAATTTTTATGACTTTGTTTATCTGAAATATATTCTCGTCTACACCTGTTCATTGACATACTAAAATCTACTTGTATTAACTTTCATTGTATGCAATACCAACCGAGATAACTGCATATAGTATGCGAAGTTTGCTATTTGTGCAAATTGTTTGACGTATAGATTTCGAAAAGATTCCATTAAATTACTGAGATATATATATATATATATATCAGGAATTTAATGGAATCTATATACGCACAATGAAAACAATGGGCCAGTTTAAGATATATTTCAATTCATCAATTTAATTGATTAAAATTGCCCAATAATCACGATTGCTTTTTCAATCTGTAATTGTTAACTTTTACCTTAAAATGCTTATAATTGCGTTGGATATAAGAATGAGATATTTTTTCTGACTGAATTGAATATTTCGGTGAGGAAAATGCTATGAATTTTTTCCATTTATAAACCTCTCGATTATACACAATGATTGATATTGAATATGATAACTTGGAGACAGAAATTCAATGAATTTATAAGCTTTACTTTTAGTAATGAGAAATTTGAAACTCCAATATTTTTCAGCATTCTAATCTAGAGGGAATATTAGCCAAAATAAAATCGTCAGGGAGCTTGGTTCATTTTTTAATTATAGAAATTGCACGATCATCATTGCTGTCAATTATTGAAAAAGTTCAAAAAAAATTATTAATGTAATTGCAACGAACTGATGAGATGCAAACAAGACTTACAAACTATATGGAGGCCACCCGTGCAATCAGAAAGCAAGAAGAATTTTTTAGGGAAGTTAAAATGAAGTAGCATAGAAAATGTATTGTCAGGAACAGCTAGAATCGTAAGGAAAGACCCCATCTTCTCTTAAACTGACAAGTTTCCGGGTCTAGAAGTTGCACCAAGGAGTACACATATTTAAGGGATAATAACAATATATTGATTTGCTACACTACAAAACAGTAAAAACAAAAGCTAAACTACATATTTCACGACAGCTAGACTCATAGAAAAAAGAAGTACAACTAATATTATCCAGCCAAAATGATTATTTGACAGTTTTTTTAATTAGAAATATCAATGCTTGTTAGATATATACAGTTTAAGAAGTTACAAATTTTGTCATAGAATTATAGAGCTGACTTAGCTTAATTTTTTACATTAAGTTGTGGAAAACCACCTTGGGGTCGGTTTTGGGTTGCCAAAATAGAAGTTGAGTTATTGACTTTTTTACTTCTTGAAGGTATTACACATCACCCCACCACATCAATAAGGGTGAAATAAACCTCTCTTATGTTGAAAAAGACGTTTTAAGAAGACTATTACCACCCCAAATTTCCGAAAAAATACGTTTTCGTGCTGAAATTAGTCATTTTTTGAAGTCTAGCCTTTACAGGGCCCCAGCTTATTATATATCGTTGTGTTCAGATTTGTGTTGGGATGTTTGAGTATTCTTTTATAGCAGTTTGTGAGTACATTTTTGTTTTAAATATATTTTTCCAAACTTTCTCGGAAAATCACGTTTATCTCCAAATGACATTTTTCAGCACATAATTTCTATCTACTCCCTCAATTTTTGAGCTAGATACTTGAAATTTGATGTGGTTGTAGCTTAGTACTAGTCCATTTAGGAAATGCCTCCTAAGAAATCATGTTAGAGTATCTGAGAGCATTTTATGGCGCACATAAACCTTTCCTATTACTATGCCTATTTAGAGACTGATAAATTGAAATTTGTTGAAGATTTTAGTGAGGTACCAAAATTGACCGTTCGGAGCACTGATTTGGGGGAGGGGGTCGATGGGTGGTATTTTGTTTTAACATCATTTTTTCTTATATTTGATGAGGTGTGAGTCTTGCAAGGTGTCTTTTGTTGCCCTAGCATCTTTTTAAAAAAATAATACCTGGGTGGTTTCCCCTCCTTAATTTGGATAGTTTTATTACTTCTCTTACACCAGGTTTCTTAGATGACTAAGAAGACAATTTCTTTCTTATTATATCGTTCAAAAATAATAAATTTATATATTGTATTTATAAATTAATGTGTAAGATATTCAATTGGTAAGTCTATTTTGATAATCACATGATTTCCAATCCAACAAAAAGTCTTGTTTGAAGCATTGCATAAATTATAGTTCGTTTTAGAGAAATGGTGTATAAAATATTAGGATTCTCAAAAAATGAATTTCCCAACATTTTATTTCAAAATTATACGATATATATATATATATATATATATATATGTTTATATGTTTATACATACCCTATATATATATATATATATATATATATATGTATATATACACTATGTATACATATATCTATATACATATGCATATATTATATATATATATATATATATAATTAAATTACAGTTCTATGAAGGTATGCCGAATGTATCGGAGAAAACGCTTAGAATTAAATGCCAAAGGCATCTAGAACGTCCAAGGATATTTGGACATTTCTAGTCAACGCTAGACAGCTACAACAAGCTATGTTAATTATAGTTTTAAGAACTATTTTTATATTTCAGAAATACAAATGTTAATTATATATAGGATTTCAAAATGTACATTTACAAACATAATATATTATATGTTGCTACTTAAATATTGAAAATCGTAATTTTCAGTATATAGGGTGAGTCATAAGTTTTCGTCAATTAGAAATATAAAAATTTCAATAAACCATTTACATTTATTGTTAATATATATGTACATGGCTTACAAAAGAGCATCATTATATGTTAAGTTCTTCATAATGGGAAAAGAGGAATATCGGAACATTTACTTCTCGAATAGGCCTCCTTCATTGTCGATGCACATTTCGCAGCGTTTTGGAAAATCACGGAAGGCTCGACGGAGCATAGTAATTGGTATTTTTTGCAATTCGGAGGCAATTTTGCGTTCCAATTCATCCAATATCTCAAATTTCATACCAGCAGGTGAATACACATGCGAACGCAAATACGACCATAACCAAAAATCACACACTGTAAGGTCAGGTGACCTGGCTGGCCACTCGATGTGCCCTCTTCTGCCAATCCACTGCTGTGGCATTTGCTCATTCAGAATGACTGAATAATGAGGTGAAGCACCATCCTGCTGATACAGCATCTGCCTGTTTCGAGTGAAAAATCGGACGTTGAGTAAATTCTTGACGACACGATTCGATGCTTTCATTTTCGAAAGAAATGATCCATTTTCTCACTGATCGAGTATTCCATTCTTATCAATTTGCGAGAATAAAATAAAGCTGCCTCCAAAGATAGCACAAATATAATAAAAATTGAATTTCAATAATTGAATTATAGATCAATATCTTTTGCACAATTAAGTTTCTGCATACAATTCATGAGTGTTTTTAAAAGGATAATTTTTAATTGACAAAGACTTATGACTAACCCTGTATTTTTATTTTTCATAAAAAATAGATACAATACGAGCTCTGAATTTTTTCACGAGGTACCAGAAAGAAAGTGTTTTCTCTAATGAACCTCATACAAGCTCTATTACCTGAAATTTAGG
>CABFPE010000345.1:472343-490866 GCA_900660155.1 Hofstenia miamia | reverse complement strand
ATAATGTTGATAATAATAATAATAATAATAATAATAATAATAATAATATTTATTTAAATCAGAAAGTACATCTGATAAGCGTAATAAACAAAACAAGAGAAAAATGTTTAATAAAGTTTCAGAAATCTATTCGAGAAAGAAGACATAAAAAAATTTAATTGAGTGCTTTCAATACCGAGACCGGGTTTTTCGTTCGAAATTTTTCTTTGGCATTCTCAGATCTTTTTGTTAAAATTTCCTTAAGTAGATGATCTTGCTAATAGAGTATTTGATTGTACTTTTTTCATCGTTTTCGTTAATAATTGAAGGAATAATTTTGTAGTTATTAATAATTCCAAATCTTATAGCTTTCTTTTGAAGAATTTAAATTTATTCAGGTATAATTTTTGACAAATCATGTTACAGGCTTCACACTAACCATGTATCACATTTTGTTCCAACGTGTGTGCAATGTAGGCAAATTTCAACTCATAATTAAAATACGTTTGGTGTGTTTCAGAATTTGTAGCAATTATTTGAGTTACAAACTATTTATTTCGTTTTGGAGCGGTGAATGATTGCATTTTGACCTGAACATGATCAAGATTCGTTGCATGAAAATAACATAAAAGCTCATTTTGAATTTAGTGAATTGAAAGTGTTATAGGGCCTATCTTTTCTCTACTCATACGAGAAATTTGTATAAAGATAGAATAAAAAATAGAATATTTTGTTGATGTAGATCAACATTTCAATCATTAATTATAGTTGTGATTGGGATAAGAGGGTATACCTTATCTATTTGCAATGCAAAATTATCTTAGATACATGTGCACGTATGTACTCTACAATATATTTTTTTCATGTTCATCTTCACCTGGTTCTAAGGTGAACTCCAACCAGAAATTCTTTAAAATGACTTAGATAGTTCTAAATATTCAAATAGTCATGTATGTATGTACATGTACATCCAAGGTTGGAACCGTGCCGTGCTAATTTTTACAGAAAATTTCGTAGCAGTGCCGTGCTCGTGCCCACATAAAAATACATGTCAAATATATTTGTTATTTTTATAAATTTTGGCCAATTTTTTTATAAATTTTGGCCGTGCTGTGCCGTGCTCTGCCGAAAAATTTAGACAGAGTTCCAACACTGTGTGCATCTCAATTTTAAGCATTCTTTTACTATAACTTTAATTTTATGAACATGAACCTAGATTATGATTTTTGTTTTCATTTGAACTAAGGGGGGGGGGCTTTTAAGAATAATATACCTTTAAAAATATTATAATTATTTATTCTAAAGGAAGGGCAGGTTATTGGATACATGGTTCTGATTCACAATTCAATTGTTGCCTAGCAACATTTTCAATTTAAAAACTTGAAGACACATTTTAAATTTTCATTTAAGAAAAACTTGTTCAGCTAATCCCAATGCTGCTTTTTAAGTAAATATATGGAAGCAAACAGCTGTTTTGTCTCAACTCAATTGTAAGTAAATAAATAAAGCCCATTGGGTTCATCTTTCATCATCATCTTTGTTTACATTCAATGCTATTGAAAAGTAAACAAAAGCTCCATTAATAAAATTGCTATGTGATAATCTCATTTTCATTGCTTCGATGGAATTGTAAAGAATTTTAATGAAAATTCTTTCTCAAAAAGTTGTTAATATAATGAAAAATTCGAAATATTTAAAAAAATGAAAAAGCCTATCCAAGCATAGAATGAGAGCATTTAATTATATGTTTGTTTTATACTATATGCAATCTGAAACCGATTCATCTGCTAAGATTGAAGAAGATTTTCCATTGTGAGATTATCCATTTTTTATCGGACTTGGGAACGAGATCATGAGATTGTAACGGACTTGAAAATTACTCGATAATATATACGAATTGGAATGCATTTCAAGGCTCAATAAATAATTTAGCGGTTTTCAAATTCTATGCTTTAAACATTCTATTCTTCTATTTCGAGCCTCAAATATTGATTAAATTGACGACACGAGCGAAGCTCAACATGCTGAAAATATAAGCGCTTAATAAACCTAAGGAATAAGCATGTTGACAAAATTCAAGTGTCCTAATAATTTTGTTCAAATTGCCTGTTAGGTACAAGGACAACTAAAGATCCTTAGTTGTTCTTGTTAGGTGTTACAACAATGTAAAAAAAGATGGGACTAAAACTTATTAACTGAGCAAAGACAATAACTCCTAAAATATGACAGGGAACTAAATTGAGAAACCAAAAGGAGGAACATTAAATAATTTGTTTAATATTCATTTTTTATTAGCTTATTGAACAATTCTTGTTAAATTTTCCATTTAGTTTTATTTTATGATGTCCTACCTCAAATACATATCCAGTAAAAATATTCTAATCTTCACTAATTTCAAAGTGAGCATACCCAAATTTGTTGCCTTCATTTACTGAAGTTTTTGTAGTACCCTGTACGTAATGATCTTAATACAATAAAACTTTGAAGAATCCGAGGCTAGCATTGAATGTAGTATATTCATGCTAAGGTCAGTTCTTCATAGATAATTTAATATTTCACTCATTTAATTCACATTGCTATTTCATTTTATGTACAGTAGGAATTTTTCAAAATCTGTGATGGTTTCTTCAAAAAATTTTAAGCGCTTTTAACTTATACCTCATGAAGATAGAGAATTGCTTCTTTTCTTTTCTTACATTTATTCGCGACCTGGTGCTCTACCAATGCTGTTGCAAAGGCGCGACAGTATCTGACATTGCGAACGGCGTGCGTGAACGGGGGCTTCCACAGTTTTAATCGAAAAGCAAAATATTTTAGGGTAGTTCATCATTCCATGTGTGCGAACCCAGAACCTAAGGTACATGAGTGGCTGGGAGGGCAGAATCTCCTCAATAATTGTCCAAGGTGACCCATATTTTGCTTAAAATCTTTCTAAATTTCAGAAATTTAAGCTTTGTATAGGAAGGACCTCCGTTCAGCCCCTGCAACAGTAATATTGTTGCTTAGCTCCTGTACGAACCCTTAGACTTTCTTAACAGACTTTAAAATTTTAGATAAGATGGTTTGTTACACTGATTGATGTAAGGTTAATTGAATGAGAAAAGAACAAATTTAAGTCGAATATTGTAATAAATGAAAAAATATTCCAATTATTCTTTGCAACCATTTGAGAATGACTCTGAGTTGAGTATGCTTAAGCAGAAACTAAAAATCAGTACTGCAAGTAGGTCAATCCACAACTACAAATTCATTGATTGTGATGAAATCAAAATCGTCTAAGGGAGACTGCTTTGAGATTAATTTTTATAATATGGAGAAATGTATTTGTTTTTCAGACACCTATAAAGCGATTAAATTTCCTGAATAAATATGACGTTTTCTGCATTTTAGACTGAACAATAAAACAAATGTGTTTCCTTTAAAATCATTTGAGATGTTATATAGAGTTTACTCCAAACGTCTTGTTTTTCTTCGTTTTGAGAAATGAGGAAGTATTGGCATTATTCATTTTATGAGTCCTTATTTGTCATGTCTGTCAAATCTTCAACTTTTACGAAATATTCTGAACTAATTAATTGTTCTAATAATAGATTTTAAATTTATTTTGAACAGAACTGTAATCTAGATTAGATAGTATTTATTTATCAATGACATATACAAAATATGTAAAGCTTACAGAGATTGAATTTTTTCAAAATTTTAGGAGGTACAGGGAATATTTATATTTGCATTTCAAAATGGAATCTCAATCCATATACTCCTTGTGTTTTACACATATTTAAAAACCCTATCGAATGTGGGTTACTTCTCTTCCTTGGGTTATTGACGAAACACGGAAGACTCATGCAATTCATTAATCCAAAAGTATAGGACTTCATTCTTCACTCTGAATTAAATCCATTTTAACTATTAATCTGACAAATTTTGCTTCGTCATAATATTTAATATTAAGCTTAATTAATAGTATTAGCAGTACAAAAGACACGTATATATAACCAAGAACAAATTTAAGTAGACATTTTATACCGTAACTGGGACTATTTTGAACTATGGGATTATTTTGAGCAAACGTTCAAATTATTTCCCATGACTTTTCATTGCTTAGAACTGCATAAGTTATGAAAGAAGCTATTTTCAATTATTAAGTTTCGTAGAAACGTTTAATAATGCTTTTGTTTAAATATGTTGTCTGTTTAAATGTGGCGAACACTTTTAAAATTGCGATTTTTTTCGTGCAAATTGAGTGGTGCAAACTTTTATGTTGATTGTACCTAACTTATCGTTTTTTTTGGAAATAATCTATAGTAGTTTTGTTATCACATGATATTTTAACATAATAAATTTATTTAAATAAAAATACGAATAAAAGTTTTACACAGCAAAGACTCCAACAATTCAAGTTCAAAGAACAATGATTCTGCTGCGTGTGTAAAGCATTTGAATCGTGTTTCGCAATGAATATTTGTGACAACTGCTCAAAAGTAACTTTCTATTATTACGTTGACATTTCAGTTTTAAGCCTGCGTTTTAAGTGCTGCTTTTTGTTTTTACTTCCTATTAACACCATGCACAGTGTTCTCTTGCATTTAAGAGCATAAAAGATGCATTGATATTTTTTGAATGTAGAATTTCGGAAAATACAAAATTTTCTGCATAAAAATGCATTGATATTAATTTTAATGTTCAAATTTAGAAAAGTACTGCACGTTTTCGTAAATGTTCAAAGTAACCCCGATTTTCAGTTTTCCTTAAAATGGAGGTTTTCATGGATTTGCGTGTTGTTGAATCATTGCAACAGAACTGCGGCTATGAAAAGCTTAACATATCTACCGGACCGGAAAACAGCACATACTTGTTATATTATAAATTGCTGTTGAATGAAATACCTATTGTTGAAAGTTTAAAATTGTTCAAAGTAACCCCGATTTTCAGTTTTCCTTAAAATGGAGGTTTTCATGGATTTGCGTGTTGTTGAATCATTGCAACAGAACTGCGGCTATGAAAAGCTTAACATATCTACCGGACCGGAAAACAGCACATACTTGTTATATTATAAATTGCTGTTGAATGAAATACCTATTGTTGAAAGTTTAAAATTGTTCAAAGTAGCCCCGGTTTACGGTACTTATATTTTATATAAGTAAAAATGATACAGAAGGTATAAGAAAAAGTTCTGAGGGCATTTGTATCAAAGAGAACTTTACCTATAATAATAATAATAATAAGAGTCAAAGCAATATATTTGCTAAAAAGTTACAATTATTCCACAAACTAAATATGAAATATATAATAAAATAAATTTGTGTTGTGTGTCTATGTATGTGGTGAGCTCAGTGTAAAAATTCAGTAAATGTGTTTAGCATGTTTGTGTCTCCGATTGTATTTTGTCGATGTAAAAGTGCACATTTTAATTTCTTTCTAAATTTTTTGTAATTTTTTTCTACTCTAGTCTCATTATCTAAATCATTCCAAATATTAGAGGCTGCTCCATGAAAACTAGGATATGAAATACTGCTTCAAATAAACTTATGTGATCGAGGATTTACTTTTAAGTAATTATCAAGAAAAGTATCGGCCATATTTATACTTAAATAAAATTGAAGCTGCATGATATAGTGGGGGTAATATATTATACTTTTGTCTGTATTCACAAACATGATCATGCTTACATGCAAAATTTAATGTTTTTAATGACCAATTAAAATTTTTTGATAATAAATAGCGACTTTTTGTATTAAAATTAATAAGTAAAAATGAACAATAATGTAGATGCGATAAGCAAAATGCATGTAAAAGCTGAATGTGACAATCTGGCCCTAAATTTCTGACGTGGTATAAGTATCTAACGTCAGAAGCCATTTTATATATCTTTTTTAAGAGAAATTTATCGAATTTAAATCTTTGTCAATATCAACACCTAAATATGTAACATGATCAATTTGTTTTATCGGAACACTGTTTACAATTCATTCAATTTTGTTTGTTATTTCTTTTACAGCATTGGGGGAAAATATAATGAATTGAGTTTTTTCAATATTAATTTTTAATTGATTGGATGTTAAATACCTAGAAAGATTTTCAATACCACTTTGCAAATTTTTTGTGGCCCTAAATGCATTATTATCTGTATTTATGAGACACGTGCCATCAGCAAATTGATTCATTTCACTATGGTTTACATGTTTAATAATATTAATGATATTTATTGATTTAAAATTAACATAAATACTAGCAAAATACAATAAAAGTACAAATTAATAAAAACAATTTTACCATTAGCAAATTAATGAGTTTAGTCCAACAACAAGAGCTCGTACAAAAAAAATATACATTATACTACATAAAATGAATCCATCACCTCTAAGATAAACCTATAAGATAACTAATTCACTTGTGTCAACATGTCAAGAACTTTTTATTCTAGTTGTAACATTTAAGAGTCTTACAAGAAAATAGCAATTTTTTGTACGCATATTTAAAAAATGATTCCCCAAGATAAATGACAAATGGAATTTTAACTTTCAGGAGCTTCAACGGATATTGTTTTTTAAGAGGAGTTAATGGCTTTTAATTAGTGATTTGCAAATGATAGACATATAATTTGTAAAAAATTTGAAGAACTCTCGTTGTGAAAATTATAACTATATTTCTAGCAAAACGCAATATTTGATATTTTCTATACACCAATTATTTGTATAACTTTAATCAGCTTTCACTCTTCCGTGAATTTAAATTGTTAACGTTTCAGTTTTGTATGATAGGTAAAATATATAAAACTAACCGAGTAGCATTAACAATCATTATGGTTTACATTGCTGCGGCATTTGACCTCAATTAGCTAATAATTTATCTAAAAAATACGCTTAGTAGGATGTTTCAACTGACTTTTGTGTTTTAATGTCTTTTCAATGGAAAATCATTCAAATTTATTTTGAGCGTCCCTTCCAAGTTTTCTTCATGTGTATATGAGGTCTCTCAAATTTCAAATGTAAATCATATATATTACATTTTCATTATTATAAACCACTTCTCTTAATATTATTACATAGTTTCATCAAAAACTGAAGTCAAATTACCTTTTCAAAATATTCTCCATTTATATGATAATTTTTTTATCATTTTGGCCAGTAAACATCCGGTAATTTTATCCTGCCTCGGATGCAAGGACAATTTCGAATCCATTGTTGTTTATAATACTGACGTCTACTGCATCAAATTCAACAGAAATGACCTAAAATTACTATAGTTAACCCTACTATTAAACGAAAATTTTAGATCTAGTAAATAGCCGCGAAATACATGACACACATTTTGAGATCTAGATCCATGTATATGTTTGTAATTTTAGTAGTTTCTCGTATATTGAGAATGTTCTGGTTTTAATTAACACCAGCTGAATAGGTGACTACTGATGATAAAGTTAAGGTAATTTTGGGGAAAATATTTTATAAAAATAAATGAAAAAAGTCGAACTGTACCTTACACACTACAAAAAAACAAAAATGCATATAATTGTCTTTGTCCATATACAGAGGAAACAGTAAAAATAATATAATAGGATAATTACTTGAATAATATACCAAATCGATTGTTTCTGACAGCTGTAATTACTTCCCTTTATGAAATCAATTACTGGTTTACTATTCGATATAATTTCTTTGAATACAGATAAGCGTGTAATTTATACTGAGAATTGATGCTTACAATTTTAGCATCTACTCGTAGCTGTTAATGAAAATCTGATCTTGTTTATGGAGACCAATATGACAAACACCTTTAACACTTTTAAGTAAGGTCTTATTTCAGAATTTCATCATTACGTTTTCTGAAACAGTGATTGAATTACCGTTCCTTTGCCCAATATCTAAATATGTAAAATCAATTACAATTTTCATACTTCAAAGAGCTCTAATTAACAATAACATCTTAATTTTTAGATGATGTTGAATAATTCTTCTTTTTCTGTACCCAGCATCAATGATTTTGCTCTACAGGTATGAATATTTACTTGGTGATTGACATATGTATGAGCATAAATACAAAATTTGGATCGATAATTATTAGAATTGGAAATAAAGCTTACAAAATTTTCATGAAAAATGAAAGTGGTTTTCTTGAATATATATATATATATATATATATATATATATATATATATATATATATGTATATGCAACTTCTAAGCTAAAAAAATTAAAATGAATATACTTTGTGTGCATTTCTATTTTTTATGATCACACAGATGATACTAACAAACTTTATCATCAAGCTGAATTAAAGTAAAATCTTGCAATTAGTAAAAAACCATAAATTTTACTAAATTATGATTTAAAATTACTTAGACTTGTAACTAATTTTAATAATTGTAGCTATCCAGAAATTTTTGTTTATATAGAATGTTAAATTATTAAATTTTAACATTCTAGATATTCTACATGGGAGTTTTAATCCGCTATTTCATTGCAATCATTGGAATTACCTCGAATGCTGTCATGCTGATATGTTTTGCAAAGTTTCAGTCACTCAGGACCTCTAGTAACTACTTGCTTACCTCATTAGCAGTGGTAGACACAGTCGCACTCACAATGGACATGACTTATTACATCCCTTGCAAAATTGCCAAATTCTCACTTGGTAAATTTTATTCAAAATTTGTTATTAATTTATATTTATTCAGCAATTACTAACTAAAATTGTTCAAAAAACCTGTATCAGTAATAAATAGCAATATCTATATTAGTAATAACTTTATCTCTTGCGTTTTATAACTAAAAATATCTTAAGTACATTCCTTCTTCTTAAAACAACCTCTCTGTTTATGTTGAAAACAAAGCTTTTTACCAGAAAAAGATAAAGTATTTGATAACTTTATAATTAGTTTGCAACAGCATTTGCCAGTTTCTTTGAATTAAACGTAAAGAAAATCCCAAGCTGATATTTATATAAAAGGTTTCAAATGTAAGCACATATGTTAGTGTGCTTAATGCGTGTACATCTTTGCAATAATAATACTCAAACTTAGTATACTCTAATTAATTTTAATGTGATTTGGACAATGCTTTGCACAGTTCTTTCTATCAACTACACTATTCTAAAGTTCATGCTGATTTATTATTGATAGTTATAGTGTGCTCATATATAACTTTTCCTTCGATAATTAATTAAAATTTAAATATTGCATGATGTTTTGTAATTGGAAGAACTTTACCATTTTCTATTGCAAACTACAAATAAATATCGTGTATGAATGAATTTATACTGTAAATAACTAAAGTAACAATTTTCAATATTTCTACCAATATTTTTCGTTCATGTGTTTGTTGCAACAATCATAAATAATGTTTTCGTTATTTCAAAAATGGGTAAAAGGCATTTTTGCTTTTCAATTTCAGCTAGTAGTTTTTGATGAGATTTTCTAACATATCCAAGATTGGCCAAGAAAACTGAAAAAAATTAAAAATAGTTTTTAGCAATGATCATATAAAGAACCTAAAATAGACTGATTTTGTTCTTAACTAATTGTGCCACACCAGAATTACAGTGTTTTTTAAAAGGACAATGAGAATCAGATATATATATATATATATATTTATATATATATATATATATATATATATATAGACTGCTCAAAAATGAAGTTTCAATATTATATTTATTCAGAAATTTGGTCAAACCTTAATTAACTCAAGCTTAAGTATATACAAACTATTCTTTGATTAAGTGCTCAGGATGAGCTCAACAAAAATTCAGATTCAATAATAACTGTTTAGATTAACATAAACAATAAATATTTTCAAATATTTACCTTTGATTTTTAAAATATTTCTTCCGGAAATGCTCTGATACTTGCGTTATCTGGTAAATTTATGTATCGGTGTCTAACTTTAAAATCTTACATCATTTTGAGAAAGTATTAATTAAAATTATCATATCGTTTGATGAACAGAAATATAAAATCACGGCCTCTATGTCTGATTTAAAGAGAGGTTTATTTTTACATGCTCTCGAACTGTAGAGTCTCTTCCTAAAGTGCTGTTAGTTATTCTATTTGGAATAAACTAAAATCGTAGACCATGGCTAACCTGCTTAAAATTTTGAATCCGTAGCAATAATAATTCTTGAGCAAACTTTACACATTAAAATTGTTAAAATTGGTCAGGGAACTTATTTTCACTAGCAATAAAAGGGATGCCGTTCCCTTAAAATATGGAAAAATTAAATTGACATAATGCATAGTACCAAATTTGTTAATATGATATTCATGGTTAGGAAGATTTCACAACAGTTTTGATTAATTGCTAAAAATGAATATTGTAAAATTTAGTAATTTATTACAAATTTATTTCCTGTAACCTTTAATTTAGTTCAAATTCAAAATCTCATAGAGTTATGTTTGTGAAAAAGTTTAAGGATTTTCCCACTACTAATTTCTATTTTGCTCTTTTCAAGCAGTATTTTTCAAAATCAAGAGTCAGAATATGCAATAGAAAGAAACAGTTACAGTTCAATTAGTTTTATAAAGGTTTTTAGTTGATGTTGTCGAAAACAAATGTGTATTATGTCTATACCTTGTTGTAAGTAATCATAGTTGTTTTGTATAATGCAAATGATAACAATTTTATACACATTTATTTATGTGAATGCCTTTGTAGGATTGTGTCTGAGTATGTATTGACGTGTGTTACAAATCTTAAATTGAAACTATTACAGCAATGTCCATTTCAAACAGGGTTGCCGTTGATCTGAATCTTGATATGGTTCCATCTAATCCATGGATATCCTCTGGATATGGAACAGAAAATAAATTTTAAAAATATCAATGGATCAGTGTGGATCAATAACAAAGGTTTACAGATAAAATCATTCATTTCATTTCTAAGTAAAATAGCTTAAAATTAAATATGAAAATATACACAAAATCACTTTGTCCTACAAAATTACCAATACTATGTATGTGTAGCAATCATATTGAACCATGAGAGCAAATCACAAGCTTCGAATAATAATCAAAATATTAGTTCTTACTTAAAACATTACATGCATTGAGAGGCTTGTACAGCTGTCTCTCTTTAAGAAATTTTTCTTCGAGAGAACGTTTCGTGAGGGATATGAATCATTTATGGATAAATTCATGTGGATTTTGTGTTTTGGATTGGACATGGATCAGAAAATATCCGATCCGCTACATGCCTGATTTCAAAACCATTTTAAATGTTTAGGATCTTAAGAAAAATAATCATTATTTAGGCAACTATATGCCACTTTGGCGAGATTGCAGTTGTACAGTCTTTCTCACAAGTAATACGTTAACGATTTCCATCATTTTACATCTGATTGCGATTGGATTTGATCGTTTCATTTACATACATCGACCGATGTCGTACTATTCATATTCAACGTACGCCTGTAGGTACGTATGCAGATAGTTTTATGTGATCTATAACCAATTACCTTACTTAGATATTCCCTCATTGGAGTACTATTAGTCATACCAGGTATTGTGACCATATTCAATGATATCAGGTGTGGGAACAATTCCCTCCAACTTGTCTACCTCAGATCTCTCAACTCCATCTTGCTCATCTGCTTTGTCATTCTTTTTGCGATGTACACGAAGATTTTTTATGTTATCCATCGCCATTTAAAGAAATGCGGAAAGCAGAACTCGAAAACATCGGCCATATCATATCGTCTTAAACTCAGTTCCTCAGCAAAACGAAGCTTTGGAAGGAGTCAGAAAACAATGTTCTCTCAGCAGTTTTACTTAATTCTCGGGTAATTACATTTTAAAGTAAAGTAATTCTATTATCAAGTTTTTCTATCTAAAATACCTCCAACAAATTTCTTTTGTGCATTATAAGGATTTTAGGGTTGACAGACATTTAAAGCATTGAGACAACAGCTNAAAATTTAGTAATTTATTACAAATTTATTTCCTGTAACCTTTAATTTAGTTCAAATTCAAAATCTCATAGAGTTATGTTTGTGAAAAAGTTTAAGGATTTTCCCACTACTAATTTCTATTTTGCTCTTTACAAGCAATATTTTTCAAAATCTAGAGTCAGAATACGCAATAGAAAGAAACAGTTACAGTTCAATTAGTTTTATAAAGGTTTTTAGTTGATGTTGTCGAAAACAAATGTGTATTATATTCTATACCTTGTTTCAAGTAATTATAGTTGTTTTGTATAATGCAAATGATAACAATTTTATACACATTTATTTATGTGAATGCCTTTGTAGGATTGTGTCTGAGTATGTATTGACGTGTGTTACAAATCTTAAATTGAAACTATTACAGCAATGTCCATTTCAAACAGGGTTGCCGTTGATCTGAATCTTGATATGGTTCCATCCAATCCATGGATATTCTCTTGATATGGAACAGAAAATTAATTTTAAAAATATCCATGGATTAGTGTGGATCAATACAAAGGCTTACAGATAAAATCATTCATTTTGTGGTAAATTTCTAAGTAAAATAGCTTAAAATAAAATATGAAAATAAAAAGACAATCATTTTGTTCTACAAAATTACCAATACTATGTATGTGCACCAATCACATTGAACCAAGAGAGCAAATCACAGGCTTCCAATAATAATCTAGTTCTTGGTTAAAACATGACATGCATTGAGAGGCTTGTACAGCTTGTTGTCTCTCCTTAAGAAATTTTATTCGAGAGAACTTTTCCTGGGGGATATGAATCATTTATGTATCGATTCATGTAGATTGTGAGGATTGGATTGGACATGGATCGGAAAATTTTCATTTTTTTTCATAAAATATTTGCGTCAAAATTACCTTAAATTTAACATCAGTAGTCACCTATTCTGCTGGTGTTAATTAAAACCAGAATACTCTCAATATATGAGAAACGACTAAAATTACAAATGTATATATGGATCTGGATCTCAAAATGTGTGTCATGTATCTCGCCTGCTTTCAAAGTCATCACACAATTTGGTTTTATACGCATATTTATTCCCATTTTATATTTTTAGGATCTTAAGAAAAATAATCATTATTTAGGCAACTATATGCCACTTTGGCGAGATTGCAGTTGTACAGTCTTTCTCACAAGTAATACGTTAACGATTTCCATCATTTTACATCTGATTGCGATTGGATTTGATCGTTTCATTTACATACATCGACCGATGTCGTACTATTCATATTCAACGTACGCCTGTAGGTACGTATGCATATAGTTTTATGTGATCTATAACCAATTACCTTACTTAGATATTCCCTCATTGGAGTACTATTAGTCATACCAGGTATTGTGACCATATTCAATGATATCAGGTGTGGGAACAATTCCCTCCAACTTGTCTACCTCAGATCTCTCAACTCCATCTTGCTCATCTGCTTTGTTATTCTTTTTGCGATGTACACGAAGATTTTTTATGTTATCCATCGCCATTTAAAGAAATGCGGAAAGCAGAACTCGAAAACATCGGCCATATCATATCGTCTTAAACTCAGTTCCTCAGCAAAACGAAGCTTTGGAAGGAGTCAGAAAACAATGTTCTCTCAGCAGTTTTACTTAATTCTCGGGTAATTACAACTTAGCTATTTTAAAGTAAAGTAATTTTATTATCAAGGTTTTCTATCTAAAATACCTCCAACAAATTTCTTTTGTGCATTATAAGGATTTTAGGGTTGACAGACATTTAAAGCATTGAGACAACAGCTGAAAAGTGTAAAGTACAACAGCACAATTTTCATTAAAATGTGCATATTGCAAGACCTGATGATTAGAGTGACCATTCAGTGTGAATAAAATCTAAGAAATGAGTCAAATTTCACATCTACATTTTTTATAAGCCTGTTTTCAAATTTAGTTGCTGTTATAGGGTCATTACAAATGCTGCTTTTTTCTGACAACATTAGATAGTTTCAAAAATGCCTTTAACCTGTTCACTCATGGAAATGCCAAATGGCAGGACATAATTTAATAGAAATATATTTGACAACATGCATTATTTATTACAGAATTTCTGTTAGAAATAAAAATTTAGTAAATCATTTGAATAATTATTTTTATTTAACTGAATTCTTTCTTCGTGATATTACAACTATCAGCTGCTTTTAATACATGAATTTAGTGAACCAGAGGCAAATTTCCCACAGATATTATTTTATGTTAATCAAGTATTTACAGTCAAGACATAACTCAAAAATATAATAAGCAAGCATATATTTCTTCAAGATATATTTTTTAATTTATATTTCATATGCTCAAATTTGCAACACAATGACATGGTAGTTCAATTTAATTGTCAATGGACTCCGAATTTCACTCAAAATATGGCCAAAAATATCAACCATTGAAAAAGACGCATAAAAAATATGAAAAAGGTTTTAGGTTTTGCATGCTATGTTATACTGTGTTTCGAATGATAATGAATCTCACATAATGTATGTAATGATGTTTAGTTGCTTCGATTTTAATGCATTCATTTTTAATTACAAAAGTCGTAAGTCATAAATTTTTGGTTATGATGTTTATCCATACATGGAAACTACCAGTGTATTTGTCTACTAGCAAAAGGTAATGAGAACTTAGTTAAATTAACATTTTCAGCATTTACCAGTTTTTTTAACATTTATATTTATTGTTTTCAAATCACCCTGTGACTTTAAGTAATCATTCCTCTAAAAAAAATATGTCTGTCTTCTGAAAACCTATAATAATAGCAAGTGAATTACATTAACGCGTTTATTTTAAGTATTGTTGCACAAAAATGTATAGAATTCAAATTTCGAATTATTGGAGAAGACCATATGGAATTCTTAAGTACTGAATTATAAAAACTTTTAAACCGATTGCATTTAGGTATGTTATTCGTGTTGGAACAACATTTTTGGACTTTTGTATAAAATTCATTTACATTTTTCTTCGAATGTACAATCAAAATAAATACGTCGACGCTTTAATTCTATTAATGACGATTAACGGTATACTGAGCACGTTTAACAGCTCATTCAATGTCTACATATACGTGTACACTCAGCGTACTTTCAAACGATCAGTTCTGCTGCTACTTGGTTGCCATAGCCATCGTCGAAGATTAAGCAAGGCCCCAAGGAATGATATTTTGCTCAATGTTGCATGAGTTGGTCTTGTAAAAAGGTTTCTCAGTATGCTTATGGAATTGCTGAGATCTTTAACGTGCCGTTTCGAAAATTTGTAACTACTCATTTTGGGAGATGTAAAAATATATTTGCTAATAAACATCACATGCTAAAGTCTTTTCTTAATTTTACGAAACAAGTTCACACAGTACATAATTTTGCTACAAAATTTTGGAATTTCTTGACTGTTTGGAAACATCATTGTATTCCAGGTTTCAGAAAGTAGTTACAAATAATAGATTATTAAGCATTCATCAAATATTTTTTCCAAAGCATTTCTGAGATTGATCAGTCCGCACTTGTTAGTAATTGATTAATGATTGAAAGCTATTTTAGTCCTAAGCACACTTAGCAATAAAAATTATATATTTACATAATTATAGAATATGATACAGTAGAAAAATTATCAGGCTTCTATTGAAAAATCAAAGAAACACAAATAAGTATCAACTGTGGTAATCCCACACACGTACATATTAAAGCAAATTTTAAATCATTGTAATTTACATAGAAAATTAAGATGGTAAAAATGCTATGAAATTGATAATAAAAGATGGTGTGCATGCAAAAAATTGAATACTTACATTTCAGTATCGCCAATAGAAATGTCTAGGTCCGTCCTTGCATAAAATGCCTGTCTGGTATTTGAAGCAATCACCAATAATGCGTTAAATTCAATTAAATGGAAATACCACCGGGATTTATTCATTTCTAAATTTTCATACCGTTTTGAGTTTAAATAAATAAAAACCAACAAAAAGTTTTCTAACTAATTAGATCAGAGCATACCAAAAATATTGAATGCAGTGATTGCTTAAAAATCTTTGTAGCTATATGTAAATGAGCTTAGAAAGATGCAAATTTTAATGTCTGTAAATTGTTGTTTTCATTTTTTACTCCACAAAAAGTTCCTAGAAAAATACAAGTTATAACTAAATTTGGCTAAATTAATTAAGCTAAATTAAGAATTTAAGAGAATTAAATTCCTCTGATAAAATTGTGAACATCTAGCCCCTGTTTCTTCAATAACCTTTGAACATGTCATGGCACGGAATACATAGTGAATGACACGCTGTAGGGCAAGGCATGGTTGATGCCAATCATCAAATCATTAATTGCATTTATTTAATACCCACTTAATATATTCTTATGGTTGTTATGGGTCTTTATCACCGCTAGGGACATACGCTCTTGTCAAAATTGAGCCATATTCTACCTCTTGAATCTACTTTCAAAAGTGAAATGCTCAGGTACTCGAAACAGTGGAAATGGTCTCTAATTTCTTGTCAGATCACGCCTTCTACCCAAATATTTGAGAGCTTTTAAAAGCATATTACCAATCGACCAATTGTTGAAGATCCTTCTCATGCGTCAGAGGAATCCACACTTGGCTAAGAAGTAGCATATGACAATGGAATGCTTTGGTGATGTGACGGTAATTGCAATGCATCACAACTCTGTACCAGTTACAAATGACCAGATTTGCGAGATTTTCAAACAGTAGCACCCACAAAAAATGATGTCTTCTGCACTTTATCTGTGAACTCAAAATTCACTCATGCATATTCAAACAGATTTCAATGTTCTTTTCATTGTTCTGTTCATACTCCTGATTCTTATAGTTGCTTCTGATTTCTGTAACTGAATGTATATTACCT
This sequence comes from Hofstenia miamia, assembly GCA_900660155.1. Classification (NCBI taxonomy): domain Eukaryota; kingdom Metazoa; phylum Xenacoelomorpha; order Acoela; family Hofsteniidae; genus Hofstenia; species Hofstenia miamia. The sequence continues at coordinate 474,089 of CABFPE010000345.1, read as the reverse complement.
TTTAACTTTTTTAATATTTAGAAGTCACCCCCTTTAAAAATTTGAAATTTAAGTTACAAACAGAGTTATCGGCAAAGGTGCAAACATTAATACTGGGTAAAAATAATGACAAATTCAACAAAATACATAACACGCTTAAAAAAAATCTATAGAAGATAGAATTAGTATGGATAACTAAGATTATAATATCACTACATGGCAACAATAAACATGAAAAACCATTAGAAATCAGGGCCCACTGAATATACATTCAGTGGGCCCTGTAGAAATATATAAAATGGATTTATATGTATTTATATATTATATATAAACTTATGTTTACGCAAATCTATAAATTTTCAATTCATGTAAGTAAAATAAGTTTTTTACAAAATCTGGAAAGTAGTTCTTGCAGATTATGGCTATAGTAATTGCTTAGATGCAAGAAATATCATTGTTATTACTATTAATTTTCAATTTTTTATGCCTAATTTCTTAGAATTTTATATAAAATTGAATTTTTCAGAATGTCAGACCAACATTGAATAAATTGTTTGCTGATAACCTAATTCCGCTCAAATTTAAACTGTCAATACCGTCTGGTTAATAAATTAAATTATAAAATGAGAAAATATATTTTTAGAAGTTATGACAAAATCAATACGATTACTTTTAACAAAATTGCGGAATATATTTAGAAACTCCCATTTTGATGATTAACTTTAGTAATAAATATAGTATAATTGTATGATAAAACCATTAGGAATTGACATTTAAAAAATATTTTTGTTTAAGCTTTCTAATTATAGGTTTACTCTCATCAATTAAATTGATTTTGCCAAAATCAAACAATAATTTACATGAAGTGCATGAAACGACTAGTATATTGCTTGAATGTTTCACCAAAATTTAGCTAAAGACTGAATTAATTAAAACGCATGCATCGCATCAGAATGACTGTAATAATTGTAAATACTTGCCAATAACATAAACTTCAAACGCAAAGAAATGTCACGCGTTTGTTTAATTACTGGAGCTAATAAAGGCATTGGTTACGAAGCAGTAAAACAGATATCGGAAAAATTTAACGAAAACGATATTGTATATTTAGGAGCGCGAAATGAAGCTCGTGGAAAAGATGCTGTCAAGCGTCTTCATGATCAAGGTTTGAAAAACACAAGGTAAGCAGAGATTTATAAACACCTTTAAATCTACCAAATGTTCTTTTCACATTTAATTTAGTTTTACACGGAGATGCATCAAAGTCTTGCAAGATACCACTTATTTTTAAGAAAATCGCTAATTTCACTTATATATTGAAGGGCCTATAGGAATTGTTTAATTATGCTTATTACATGTTAAGATGAAAAAAAGATGACATATTTTAGATTTATTTCAATAATGTGTTGATTTCGTACTGTCATATTCTTAAAACCAAAACAGAAGATAAATATAGTTATTGATATAGTATTATTCACAGCGCTGTAAATATAGCAGTAACATTAGTATAAACTGTAATTATTTAACTGCCTAATTTATAGATATATTCAAATTGATGTTACGGATATAAATTCAATCAAGAAAGCAAAGAACTATATAAAGAAAGAACATTTCAATTTGGATATTTTAGTGAACAATGCCGGTGTTTTATATTCCTTGGACACGCCAGAAAAGGCTAAGGTATTAATATATTTCGTTCCTATTATATGAGATTTTTTTATTAATGTAAAGCAAACATATATATATATATATATATATATATATATA
>CABFPE010000345.1:458017-472147 GCA_900660155.1 Hofstenia miamia | reverse complement strand
ATATATATATATATATATATATACACATATATATATATATATATATTTGCCGCTTCGCCGCCATCTCTGACTTTGCGTACGGTACGCCTCAATGGGTTTTGAATATCTTTGCACATATTAAGAAACAGTCAAAGTTCTTTGTTGCCTCCGGGGGCTCAAAACCTCATTAACACTAAGTACGGAGAGAATTTAAATCTTTTTCAAAAATTCAAAAATTTCTAAGAAAACTTGTTAAACTGTTCAACAAGCCACAGCAATAAGTTTTAATAGAAATTGTCACTATCGCATTAATGTAAGTTCCCCAATAGACCTACCCATGCTCCAAGATTTTCAAATTTGGAAATAGGCTTGGAGAAAATTCAAAGTAAATGTGGAAAAACGATTTTTCCTTTAAAACGGAGCTAGGCTGTTTAAAGTTAATTGGATATTTTTGAAATTTTTCAGATATAATTTAACGAATATTTCGGAAACTTTAATTAGATGTTTTTTTGGCAATTGAATTTGAACTGTTCCAAAGTGTGTACTGAACATTTGAAATTTCATGTTGGATTTTCATAATTTCTCTGATTACTTTTTTTATTGAATATAATATATTTAATTTCGGGGGACGGCCCACTGATATTTACGTCTCTCAGTGTGACTTTGTGTACAACCTGAGGAAATGAAAAATTATCCACACGAATATCTTAGATGACTCGATTGTGGTTTCTCGATTTCAGCATTTCTCTTCTATTTAGGAAACGCATGATGTTAACTATTTTGGAGTTCTAAATGTTACCAAAGAAATGGTTTCATTGATGAATAACGGGAGTAGAATTATTCACGTTGGTAGCTTCTTGGGAAATTTATCGCAGGTATTCTTTGTGCATTGCCCAGTTAGTCCTAATTCAACCACCATACCGTAAAGGTATTATTTTAAAAATATTGTATCACCTAAATAGCAAAGCAGTTGTGTTAAAATGAAGTGGGGTCAATTAACGGGCGCCCTAGTGTGTAATTACATCGTAATTTAAGAAATGCATTGAAATGTCTTCAATTAGCACAAGCAACTTGTCCAACAATCTAAAGTGTTATTCTAAATAGCGACATGGTGCAAATTAAAATTCTACTGTTAGATTATTACATTTATTTGAACGTTGCAAAATTTTTTCTAATGGGTTCATTATCATCATTAATTATATTTCATGAATGTGGCTCACATATTAGAAGCATACTGGAGTGTTTAAAAAATTACACATTTAAAGGTATTACAGGCGTTATAGGGTAAAAATCTATTGTACAAATTCTATGTGCATCCATTTATTTATTTTTTTAGTGTATGTTGCTTAGTATGAAAAAATCCTAGAAAAATGGATATGCAACGCAGTAATTGCTGACCCTTTGTGTAAATAGACCTCTTCAAGCACAAACTATAAGCTTAGTAAATTAAGCGCACATATAATTCTGTGTTTGCCTAAATATGAAATGCAGTATCCATATTGAGCTATTCCCAAACTAGGAATGACATGTATAAAGTGAGACGCTTTCCATTCTCGTTAAGCCATTGTCGAAAATGTCAAGTGAGGAATTTTTGATAGGAAAATTGAGACAGATATGTCACTGGTGAAAAACAACACAAAATAATTAATATTCTACATGTATTTATAAAAAAACTTTTTTTTTATAACTTTATGTCCGTTGTACCTTTTAAGGTATAATTATTTTTCACGGTGAGAATTCTGAAATTGAGTTTTGTACCAAATTGAGTAATAATAACAAGGTAATATTTAATGGTGCTTAAATCAATATTTTATTTAGTAGTATACTTTGTTAGGTTAGGGTTGAAATGAATATGGTTATTATGTTAGCTGACAAAGGTAAAATACAATTTTCGTTTCTATTTCTCGATATCAAATATAATCTAACATAATTTCTGTTACATAGCGCATCCTAAATAATCGACTTTTTGTTTCATACAAGGTTTCTAAGCGATCACCACTCGCCTAAGAAAGAATGAATAAGCTTAGTTAAATTCATTGAGAAATTTATCAGAATTATACATCATATCACAATTTCTTAATCACTAGAAGACGTAAATGTCATGTAAACCTTAATTCGTACTATAAGCAAGAGTCATTGGCGGAATTTTTTTACTGGAACCAACTTGTGGTTACGTACCTGACATCCACCAATCAAAGAATGCCTGCAGGCTGTATTCTATTATATTATTTTTGCACAATATTGTGTGTTTAATGAAAAAAATACATGTTTTAACATATTTTGAGAGTTATATAATTATTTCTTTTGTATTTGCCTAATTTAGTTGTCGAAAGAGTTGCAAGACAAAGTTTCTTCTCCTACATTAAAAATCGAAGAGTTGAGTACGCTTGTTACAGATTACCTTCGCAAAGTAGATGAGAATAAACATGAAGATGCCGGATATTCCAATGCTGCATATTCAATGAGCAAGCTATTCGTCATGGCAATGACAAAGGTAGGTATATTCATTTCAAAAATCAACAATATTATAGTTTATAATAGTAAATTTCCCTACAAATATCAAATACAATAGCTTGAGTTTGTTTTGAACTCGAGCTTATTAATGAAAATTTGTTTGCGAAATTTTCTGTTTAGATCCACGCCAGGGATTTCAAGAGGCAAGGTATTTCTGTGGTTTGTATGTGCCCCGGCTACTGCAAAACAGACTTGGCAGGATATGAAAAACCTCAAAGAACGGCTAATCAAGGCGCAGAGACGATCACCTGGCTGACAACCAAAGATTTGAGTGACGATTCAGGGAAATACTTTACTGACATGGCTGAAGGCACGTGGTAAAGAAAATCTCCAAGAAAATATTTTTAGAAAGGTTGTAATGAAACTGACAATAAATTTAAGAAATTTACATTAATGCATCAATGAATAGTATATAAGTGTTTCTATTAAAATTTCTTTTGCTAAGCGTGTTGTTAAAGTGTTGGTACATATATTATCGAATAAATAAAACAGGGAATTCCAACAGGGATTATCGAAATAGCGACATTGAATTTTCCTAAATACAACGAAAATATTTCATAAATATATTCCTACTTACTAGTTACCTAGTTTTATATGTTAATGTCAAGCATGGATCATAATCTTAAACTGTTTTTATTTTCTCAAGTGTGATGTTGAAAATTCGTACTAATGTTGAAGAAGTTCAAAGGATACACTGTTTTCCATTGAAGCTGACCATTTTTAAAGTTTTAAGTTCTCACCATTTCTAATGTTCAGGTAATCAGGATGTCGAAAGCCCATACGAGTAATAACCCAAAAAGATTAACGCGTGCTGTGATTTAGATCCATAACAAACAATATATTTCCTTAATCTTATAATTTAAACGAGAAGAAAGGTCATCCACTTCAACAGGTTTTCTTACCCTCACTGACATTTAGGGTTAAGGGAGTCTGAGCAGGATTTAGGTATAATCTGTGTTTTGTTGGTGTTCAGCTAAAAAATTGCTGAATGAGGATAAATTAACAGTGTAACGAAAATAATAACGAATTTTAAATTAGCTTGTGAAATTGTTAATTTAGCCCCAATATGTTTTGAGCAGCATTCAGGAATCAATTTTGACTGAATTTAAGTAAAAGACATCGGCAATATGAGCTCAACTTTGGCACTCTGTAACTATTACATTGATTTTATAGAAACTGTTCGACTTTGCTATGTATTAAGCGGAAAAATATATTTCAGCCTATGTAAAAGCGATTGGATATTGTAGAGTGTGCTAAAGTTCTACAAGTGTCAGTAGCGGAGGATGGGCGGATTTCCTACAATCGTTTCCAGACACAACTTGGGATTGGGAGAAATGCTATCCAGTCCATTCTTCATGAGCATCTGCAAATGAAAGATCCAAGCGAAATTTGTGCCTCACCAATTGAATGCGAGACAAAGGGAGGCTATTGTCGATTTTTGCCAGATGATGCTTCGCACCTTTGCAAACGGCAATTCACCAATGGTCTGGGATATTGTGACTGTGGACGAAATGTGGATAAGGCAGCGCGATCCCCGTTCCCGAATACAATCAGCCGTCTGGTGTTTCGACGATGAGTCTCCAGAAACACAGGTTTCAGCAGCATCCTGGATTGGAAAGATGGTGGCCACCTTCTTTTGCAAGGCTGGTCTTGTTGAAAATGTTCAACAACCTGGACAGCAGTCTGTCAATTCACAGTGGTACTCGCAAACTTGCTTACCTGCTGTTTTCGAAACATGGAGAGCTCGTCGGCCTAGAGACGGTCTTCAACACCTCCGTCTTCACCATGAAAATGCCCCAGCACATTCCGCAGCCGTCACCACAAACTTCATTTTTGACAATGGAGCTCGACTGTTGCCACATCGTCCTTATTCTCCGGATCTTTCACCGACTGACTTTTTTGTTTGGGTGTGTCAAGACCTACTATAATTACAGTAGGTCATGGTGTGTCAAAGAAAAATTGCGAGGCCGCAAGTTTGGCTGCCCAGACGACACTGTTCTTGCGTACGAGGAGGAGCTGGGAAAAGTATCAGCAAATACGTGGTGTTCAGCCTTCGATAACTAGTTTGAGCGATGTCGAATGTGCATTATCGTAAATGGCAATTATGTTGATTAAAAATATATGCCTTTCTTGGATTTCAATTGTTTTTGTTCGCATGACAGGATAAAACTTTCGAGATTAACTATATATATATATATATATACACATATATATATACATATACATATATACATATATACATATATACATATGCACATACATACATACCGGGTGTCCCATAATTCTTAGTACAAGATTAAATGATTTACAACATATCTATGTTCTACTAAAGCTAAATACATTTGCTTTGCACAGTTATCTCTGTTATACTAAAATTGAAATTCAAATTCTTATAAATAAAGACATTTGCTGCGCACAGTTAAAGCGTTTTAAGTTTATTTGTGTTCATGGGCCATCAACTGAATGGCCAGCTAGGTTGCCGGACCTGACACCGGACGATTACTGGCTAGGGCCCACCTGAAGGCTCTTGTTTTCAAAAGGCACTATGATTCTTTCAAAGAATTGGAAGATGCTATTATTGAGAACAGTAAAACTATTCAACTTTCTGTGTTCAGGGATGCATCCAAGAAGATTGAAATCTATTTGAAGATTAAGTTTCTACTTTATTAGCTGAATTTATAATTATACCTATGTATTATTGCTTGGTTTCATTATGTAGTTACACGATCTAAATATATACCTAGTTTTGAATTGTACTAAGAATTATGTAGTAAATTATTTATTCTTGCTCTAAGAATTATGGGACACCCGATATATATATATATATATATATATACTCAGGAAAACGTAGTATCAAGAGATTAAAAAATATTGCATATTAAACATATGAATTTAGCTTAAACGTATATGTTTTCTACTTAAGCTAATAATTATTACAATATGCGCTTACATTATCAAGTGCACTAACAAGTCTAACAAATGAAAATTATCAAAACGTGTGCAAGCCGATTGACAACATTAAATATTTCAAAGAAAAATGCGATTTCACTAAAAAATGCGTTAAGCCCAATATTATAAAATAAAACAACATTTCTGATGCACTTAATGCTATGGAATCGGCAATATGAGCATATATTTCGAAATGAAATTTATCTTTAGATTTCACATTAAATAAAACAACTATTGCTAAGGTAGGAAGCTAATAAGTCAAGTAGATTCACTGACGTATCTCCCTGATGCATTAAAGAGTATGCAACAGAAATGTTCAAACCTGTAACATCGGTGAAAATATTACGAAAGGAAAAACATGAAAACTCACTTTCAATTACATTATTACATGAACTTTTATCTTAGATAATGTATTAGAACTTAATTCAATATCTTATCTAACAGCTACCAAAAACAAACTCAATTTTAACAAAGAATAAACACCAAATTTGTTAATACCGCAGCCCGTTTTCTATTACTATCATTAAAAAGCTACACAGTAATCAAGTCCAACGCATCCAAACAAATGTCCACTTCTGCTAAACACCCAATTTTTTTATAAAATCCCCAACCGTTCTTACATTTCATTACTCTATGAAATCTGGATTTCATTTATTGATAACTATTACTTGCATAGACTCCTCAAAACTTTTCTTTCAATTACTCTACGCTTTTCAAAAGTATGGAACGTTTTATCTAAGTGGGGTTTGATATAAAAAACATGACTGAAGTACTTCTTTTCACAATTTGCATATAAATGATCATTGTTGCATATAATAACGGTAGATTTATACAATATGCTTTAGACGCCTACATTTTGCTACTCATAAGAACATGACAGTCACAAAAAACGGTAAAAATGCAAAATTACATTAATATGAATTGTTGCTTACTGTGTCCAAGAATAGAGAATGAAAAATTAAAATATACTGAAGTTTTCATTTCAAGTTTAGCAATCGAATACAAAACTTGCTATTATTGCAAACAAAGGCCTTAATAATGAGTTCCTCTTAAACTTTAATGTATTATTTAACAATCTTACCCCATAAACTATGCTCACAAAGGTGTCTTTCCGATTTCAAGAACCTTTAAGATATGAAAACCGTTACAAAAAATCATTTCTAAATTGAAAGTGATATTTGAAAACTAGAAATACGGGATAAGCACATAATGACAATAACGATTTACTTACCCCAGAATTTGAAATAAGGCATGTTTAGGTTATAGGCATACATTCTATTGCAATGAGCACTAGACATAACGCTACTTTGCAGACTTGCATTCGGATTGCCAAAAAAGTTCGGTCCATATCATGAGCTTTAAAGCTTAATTTTACAGTATAGTGTTATTTGAAAAAAAAATTATATAGTTACTATATTGGCTAAGCAAATGCTAGTCCGTGATAAGCCTAATGTATTTTATTCTATATATATGTAATTGTAAAAAAATAATTTACTCTGTAACGGATTTCAACTTATTACATCTTCTTTTTGAACGTAACTCTCGCGAAAAAACGATTATTAAATATTTTGAAATACAAAATTTCTATATTTTGAATTTATTAATTGTGTATTACATTTTTGCAGTTGTCATTAGCGTTGTAATTGCTAATTATAGCATTTCATTTAGAATCAAAAGAAATTTGAAATACAACAGAAATATTCGCACATTACATAAAATGTACCCTTATATTAGCAATAGTGCTGCATGTCTTAGCAAATTTTTTTGTGAATGCCATTCAAATTATTTCATTCTTTTTCAGTCAACGCGAATTTATTGGTTAGGCCAAAACGGTTGGGAAAATTAAATTTCTAATAAAGCATTTTTATAGATAGAAATTCTTTTCATAAAAAATACCTATGTTATGGTATGTCAATGACTACATTTAGAGATCTTCTATCAGAGCTGTACGTCTAGCAGGCATTCTAAGAGTACAAAAAATGAATTCTATGTGTTACGTATGTTTTAGATGCATTCCTATATCTTCAATGTTTGTTGAGATTTAGCAAACTTAGTTGAAGCTATGGTTGCTATACTGAATTTTTTAGAATCCTGAATATCACATGCAAATACTGGGCTCACATCCACACCAGAGAATTTACACATTTTCATCCACATTCGAATAACAAAAATTAGGCTTGTGACTTTTACTTTCAAAATCAATGCTCATTTTAGTAAAATTATTCGAAATGCCAGATACTGAAAAATTTCTCAATATTTCTTGAGACAGAATGTAATGTCAATCAACTCCTGAAATAATAAAATTTGATTATTGAACAAACGAAAATTCAAGCTCATCATTGATTAAAATTGTTTTGCCCATGATTTCAAGTAAAAAATTTACTCAGTAATAAATATTATTAAACAAAAAAATCGGGTATAAAAATTAATTTGACTCAACTTCGAGCATAAGCTCAGGTGAAGTTTTCAATTAACTGTCAGGTTCGGGTATTGTCATTTGGACGTCGACAAAGTTAAGATTGATTAATCCAAATGGAACTGATGATATTCACCATTCGATTTGAGAAAGTTTGAAAGCGTTTAATAATGTCACTCAGTTTCAACGGGATTACTAAATATTTCAGTAGGGTTTGAATTAACATGGGCTAGGACCATTAATGAAGATTAATTGAGGTGACAGACTTCAAAATATCACTCATAATTTTAGACGAAATAGAATTTATATCCCGGGATCATGTGACACTGTGATATATATATATATATATATATATATATGTATATATATATATATATATATATATAAATATATTGGGTCTTGCTAATTTACAAATAAGCTCATTATCAATATTACAAATATTTCAAGGTATCTACTCTATTTCTTCCGGACACCAAAAATGTTTTGATTAAACCTTGCGTACACACTGCTAGTACAGCAGACAACGCTGTTAGGAGCGGCTAGCCTTGAGGAAACCGAATGTATGTGTCCTATCTGCCTCTCTCCCTGGAATGGAAACTGGTGAGATCCATACCAGTCTGAAGCTGAAAGAACTAAGTTTAATATTAATACATTAAATAATATTAGTAAGCGCAGCATATTTAAGCGCGCATAACTAAAAAACTATAAAAACTATACTCAATCTGAAAGCACCACGTGATAGAAGAGGGTCTCTTCCTTCATCTTCGCCCACGAACTCTGACTTGGCGCAAGGCACACCTCAATAGGTTGGGATATCTTTGCACATATCAGGAAACAGTCAAAGTCTACAGTAAAGTTTTCTTTGCTTTTCATGAGCTGAAAACCTTATAAACGTTAGAATCTAAATGTTTTTCAAAAATTCAAAATTTGCAAAATCTTTTCAAATACTTCAGCCACAGCATGCGGTTTATTAAAAATGTTCAAAATTTCATTAATGCATGTTCCTAAATAGCGCTGGCCATGCCTCATGTCATATGCATTAATGCGTTGATTAAATTTTAACACCAGTCTAGAAATTGGGGTGAATATATTAGTTCACATAAATTAGTTGTAGAATATCAACAAACTAATGATTTTGATGAATTATTAATTTTAAGGGAATAAAGTGTCAACTGTCTTATTGGAATATTTATTCCTAAATCTTTAAATAAAATAGTTTTCAAGTTAATTTTGATTGTCTATGTATAAGTTAAGCACCCAAGCAACAAGGATNGGAGCGGCTAGCCTTGAGGAAACCGAATGTATGTGTCCTATCTGCCTCTCTCCCTGGAATGGAAACTGGTGAGATCCATACCAGTCTGAAGCTGAAAGAACTAAGTTTAATATTAATACATTAAATAATATTAGTAAGCGCAGCATATTTAAGCGCGCATAACTAAAAAACTATAAAAACTATACTCAATCTGAAAGCACCACGTGATAGAAGAGGGTCTCTTCCTTCATCTTCGCCCACGAACTCTGACTTGGCGCAAGGCACACCTCAATAGGTTGGGATATCTTTGCACATATCAGGAAACAGTCAAAGTCTACAGTAAAGTTTTCTTTGCTTTTCATGAGCTGAAAACCTTATAAACGTTAGAATCTAAATGTTTTTCAAAAATTCAAAATTTGCAAAATCTTTTCAAATACTTCAGCCACAGCATGCGGTTTATTAAAAATGTTCAAAATTTCATTAATGCATGTTCCTAAATAGCGCTGGCCATGCCTCATGATTTTCAAATTTGCTAATAGGCTTTTAGAAATTTCTTTTTAAATGCGGGAAAAAGCTTTGTCATTTTAAATGGACTCTATCCTGTCTAAGGTTGAAATTGTAATTTCCCAATGGGAAGATTTATTTAGAATTGGTGTGTCATATGCATTAATGCGTTGATTAAATTTTAACACCAGTCTAGAAATTGGGGTGAATATATTAGTTCACATAAATTAGTTGTAGAATATCAACAAACTAATGACTTTGATGAATTATTAATTTTAAGGGAATAAAGTGTCAACTGTCTTATTGGAATATTTATTCCTAAATCTTTAAATAAAATAGTTTTCAAGTTAATTTTGATTGTCTATGTATAAGTTAAGCACCCAAGCAACAAGGATTCATGGACCATTGATGGCCCATTATTGTTTTCATTATCAGCCATTATTGGAGCTTGGAAACAGGGACATTGATGGCCCAGCTATGTATATTCAACAATGAGCCAATAATAAAATTTTTTAAGCAAATTCAAATGACTTCAAAAATATCAAATATTTTCAAATAAATTTACATTATAAACAGTGAATATAAATCAAATTTGCAATAAATTATAGTTTGTGTAAAAAAGATATCACCATAGTGATTGCAATTAGCTTATATATGTTTGCTTTATATGTTATGGAATGGTATCCAATTAAAATGCTGAGCATTGTGTTTTGCATCACATGAATAATTTGAGAAAAAAAGCTTAAGGTGTCTTCATTATTGCCTCATTGTTGGATTTATCATTCGGCCATTTTGGCCCAGCGCCCAAACGCCAATAATAGCCAACAATAAATACAATAATGGGCCATTAATGGTTGCTTGAGATAAGGTCTCATTATGGTGACTTGTCAAATGACATTGTATATAACTTGTTCAAAGGAGTCAGACTTTTCAGTTAACCGATATTTGAGAAACCGAATCGAAAATTATTAATATTGGAACCGATATTCTAAACGCAAGTGTATTTTTAACCAAACCGAAAAACGAAATTTTTTCCAAATTTTTTATGTAAATCACTACCTTAACACTATATATATATATATAGTATGTCACAAGAAAACCTAAACCNTCAGGAAACAGTCAAAGTCTACAGTAAAGTTTTCTTTGCTTTTCATGAGCTGAAAACCTTATAAACGTTAGAATCTAAATGTTTTTCAAAAATTCAAAATTTGCAAAATCTTTTCAAATACTTCAGCCACAGCATGCGGTTTATTAAAAATGTTCAAAATTTCATTAATGCATGTTCCTAAATAGCGCTGGCCATGCCTCATGTCATATGCATTAATGCGTTGATTAAATTTTAACACCAGTCTAGAAATTGGGGTGAATATATTAGTTCACATAAATTAGTTGTAGAATATCAACAAACTAATGATTTTGATGAATTATTAATTTTAAGGGAATAAAGTGTCAACTGTCTTATTGGAATATTTATTCCTAAATCTTTAAATAAAATAGTTTTCAAGTTAATTTTGATTGTCTATGTATAAGTTAAGCACCCAAGCAACAAGGATTCATGGACCATTGATGGCCCATTATTGTTTTCATTATCAGCCATTATTGGAGCTTGGAAACAGGGACATTGATGGCCCAGCTATGTATATTCAACAATGAGCCAATAATAAAATTTTTTAAGCAAATTCAAATGACTTCAAAAATATCAAATATTTTCAAATAAATTTACATTATAAACAGTGAATATAAATCAAATTTGCAATAAATTATAGTTTGTGTAAAAAAGATATCACCATAGTGATTGCAATTAGCTTATATATGTTTGCTTTATATGTTATGGAATGGTATCCAATTAAAATGCTGAGCATTGTGTTTTGCATCACATGAATAATTTGAGAAAAAAAGCTTAAGGTGTCTTCATTATTGCCTCATTGTTGGATTTATCATTCGGCCATTTTGGCCCAGCGCCCAAACGCCAATAATAGCCAACAATAAATACAATAATGGGCCATTAATGGTTGCTTGAGATAAGGTCTCATTATGGTGACTTGTCAAATGACATTGTATATAACTTGTTCAAAGGAGTCAGACTTTTCAGTTAACCGATATTTGAGAAACCGAATCGAAAATTATTAATATTGGAACCGATATTCTAAACGCAAGTGTATTTTTAACCAAACCGAAAAACGAAATTTTTTCCAAATTTTTTATGTAAATCACTACCTTAACACTATATATATATATATAGTATGTCACAAGAAAACCTAAACCGAAAAATCAAATGTCGAACATAATCCAAAATTCAATTCAAATCCGCGCAAAAAATCTGATCAGAGTATGTATTCAACCATTTTTAATCTTTGACTTTGTTCACCCCGTAACTTTACAAATTCTATTGTTTATATATCAAATCCATACGATTTCAATGTTATTGTCATTAAAGCCTTAATAGTTTCGAGAGTTAAATTCAATAGTCGAATTTTTACGTACTGGTGAAATATAGAATAAATTCGGAAAACATGGGCAATTAATACAAGAGATGTTCATCATAGAATTTAAGGAATGTCTTAAAGTAGACCAGAATGAACAGGGAAAAGCGCGAATCCGATAGGGCAAACTTATAAATGTTGCACTCTATTTCCACTCGGAATCTTTCAAAATATGTGAAGACTTCAACAAAAATTCTTAAAAACCTTATAACTCACGAACTAAAGAAAATATTTAAAATCTAAGAACACCATAAGATAGAAAATTGTCTCCTTTTTTTCGTCTTAAATTCGCTACCTGGCTTGACCCCCCACAGAGCACGTGACAATTTCTGACTTGCGCACTGTGGGCTTGGACGGGACTCACGCAAAATAATTCAGAGAGTTGTTGTTCCCATGGGCATTAGACCGCCTTGTTACCTGAGCACTAGGGATGCAAATAATTTGAATATTTTTACAAGAATCGGATTTCTCATTGAAAAAAATGATCTTTGCATATAATTCAGGCATCAGCACATGCTTTAGCACAGCGCATATCCTCATCATTGAATATGCCGGCCTTACCCCATAGATGTGTTCATGAGTCCGAATGCGGACAAATCCGTTTGTTACGTAAAAGTAGCAGTAGTGGAAAACAAGTTAAAATGAAATCGTGAGAAATCAAAAAGTAAGAGACATGTCAAGTTGTGTTCTGCGCCTAATCAATTTTCTTCGTCATAAAAAAGCAAAATTTTGATTAGCTGAAAGCTTACGGAAATTTTTCATCGTATAAAATTTAGTTTTTTCTATCTCCTGAAAAAATTGTGCCAGCATTTCAACATAACAAAATTATTTACATTTTATCAGAAGGTAATACTAAAATATTTCTTTTTTTCATATTTAGCTCATTTTATTCCCCATGATGCATTTTTCTTAGAATTTGGGTAGCATAGGAGGAATTAAAGTATTGTGCTGAACAATTTGTATTACAGTAAAAAATAGGACGAAATTTGCATTGATTCATTTTATCTGTTTGAAATTTATAAGAAATGGTATATTTTGCTGACCTCATATTACAAAATGCTGAAGTCAGCAGAAATTATGCAATTTTGCACCTTCCTCAACCCCTGTGCCCCCATAAACGCCGAATGTAAAACATTCATTAGCACATGTAAAATCATTAATTAACACATAATCAATGAAAGCATAATTTCTATTGCTGAATTAAATGTAGTGCAGAGGTTATCCATATGTTGTATTTAGTTTAGTTTAAATAATTTTTGTTATGTTCTCTAAAGAGTGTTGCTCCATTTACTAATTGCAATGCATTTATAACTGCATCAGTTAAGTTTTTTTTCATAGTTAATCTTGAATAAGAATGATTCTTGAAGTTTTTGGTCGAACTCGGGCTTTTTCTGTTTAAATATTGTAAATATTTTGTTATAAATAACATCAAACCGCCGCTTTTAGAAGAAATATAATATTTTCTTTAATACCTAGTGAGTTAAGCGAAGATTCAACTGCAACATGTATGCAGTCAGGGCTGGTCTTAGGTTCCGCAGAGAAAGATGTAAACTTTAGAAAATGTCCTTGTCATCACAATGCGGTTTTAATGCCATTTGAATTTTTGGCATAATGTTTTCAATATTTGCGAATATTTTTTGCTTGGCCATTATATAGCTTGCAAAGTTCAATTATATATGATTATATCATGTTTGCTCAACACTTTTATATATCATTGTATATAATTGTGTCCTAACAATTAAAGATGTTGACTTATGTCCAAAAACCTAGTTATATATATATATATATTTATATATATATATATATATATATATATATATATATATATATATTGTATTTATGCTTTAAATGTTCAGAATTTCGAAGGCAAGTTCTAGTATGTCATGCAGAGGTGCAAACGTGCTTGTATTTTGGAAACACTGTCCAGTACAACATGTTGGGTTTTGTGCACGGCATGGATTTTCTAAAATATTTTTTGGGGTTCTTAATTTATTGAGAGAAAGAAACAACAACAACAACAACAACAACAACAA
>CABFPE010000345.1:422781-447909 GCA_900660155.1 Hofstenia miamia | reverse complement strand
AGATTCTTCGCACCCTCTGACCATTTAAGGCCTGCCGGGGACTGAGGGCCTTTTCTTTCAGTTTCACTCTCATTGAAGGTAGGGTCGGGGGGCGGGCTCGAACCCGGGCCCTCGCGTCCCAGTCTAGCCATTTACCCCTTGGCCACTAGGGCCCTATTATTGTTATTATTATTATTATTATTATTATTAAATATTATTATTATGGTTAACGTTATGATTTAAAGCACACTTGTTGGAAAATGTAATGTATTCAGTATAAAAATGCTATGTAGCAAAACATATATATTTCAGAAAAAATTGAGCAACAAAAATGAATTTAGGCATAGCGTAACTTAGTCATTTTGAAATTACTAGTAAATATGTTTTTTTATAAAAGATAATCCATAATTTTTTTTGAAATATTTTCAATTGGGTTTCATCAAATGTAAATTAATATTTTCTATTTATTCCACTAGAATATTTTTTATTATTTATGTGGTGGGATTTTTGCAAAAATTTCTGAAAATCATAAAAATTGATTTTTTTATTATTATAATGCATTGTTAATAAAGATTGGTATTTTGTAGTACAATCTAAATTGGTTTATTGATTCATGCTTATAAATCTTAGTTCACAATTACTGGAATTTTGCTATGACATATGCAAAGTTTTTGAGATTGCATTTGGTCCAGATATCTGTAAAAAATCAATCACATTAATATAAGCAAAGAATCACAATTGATTTTCTTAAGAAGTTAATTTGGCATTGAAAAAAGATGATTATAAAAGACATTGTGAAAATGTAGCTCCTAATTACTTAAATGATAGCGTTCATGTTAACCTAAGTTATGCATCATTTAAGCAAACATTTATTCTAAGACCACCTATATTGGTTTTGCGTATTGACATTATACAAAGGTCAATCTTTGCTAATATATGTACAAGACGCGCTAATTTCTGCTTTTAACCTATGTGATGCACCCTCATGAATTGTTTTAACATCGGTTATTATTATTTTTATGTTGCCAATTGCCATATCCTTTCCCTGTAAGATTTACATCATAATAATTTGACAGTAGTGAAAATTTTTGGCAATAGCTGAGGAAGAAGCTTAGTCCAGGTATCGACGAGGTATTGAAAGATTGTGAAGTATTAGTTAGTCTGGCGTTGTCTTCCTTGTTCAAATAAATATCTAGCGGCTGAAGTTTTTAGTCATCTTTTCGGATTGACAAAAAGTTTTGAATTAGCTTACTTAAATTGATATTTCAAAGTTTGAGTTGGATTGATTGAACCACTTTGAGTTGTACATCAATGAAACAGAAGATTTATGAAAAACCCATACTTTCTCTTGAAAAACTGACTTTTTTCTGCCTCTTGATCATTCTTTTTTTGATAAATATTGTCAACCACATTATAAAAGTAAGGTTTTTTAGTATTTCAAATCACTGCAAAATTACCAGATAACATATTAGATTTTTGTTCTCGTATATTATTGCAATATTCTTAGAATTATCTCTGGCATAAAAATTTCTCAATGTTCCTCACCTTACTAGTAGCAATTCTGTTTCATCGGCCACCATAGTAAAGTAAGAAATTTCATTTTTGCAATTAAAATAGGTTAGTGTAGGCATTACACTAGTTAAATTAATTACTAATAAGTGAATATATTAATTTATACATTCCAAAGCTTATCTGCTTCATAATTTGATGTGTGCTTCCGTTACGTTCAGATTATGGATCCCGTATCATAGAAATTCTACTTTTTTCAAGCAAAATTATGATTTTGTGCTTGATGCTCTCCAGCAGATGTTAAATAGGATTCATCTGCTAAATTGTTCATGTATTTATTTTCAATTGACAGGAATTTCTAGAATGTATTTTTTATAACTTTTACAGAAAAATTAAATGTGGGTTCGTTACGAAGCTTTAAAGTAGTATTAATTTCATTTTATTGATTAGTGTTGAACTGAGTGAAGAATGTACTATACATAACAGCCTAATGTTCCAATAGGACAATGCGTCATCCAAACTTGTCTGATGAAATCTCTGCATTATTACATGTGTTAAATTAACCTAACAAATGCTAAATATAAAATTTTGTTACCTAACGAAAATATTTTGAAGAACTACAATTTGCTAATTACATACATTCTCAGGTAAACATTATTCTTTCTTCTTATAAAAGGTTTTTACATAGAAAAACTTCATTTGACAGTAAATAGCAGGCCAAACATTAAGATTAGTTAGGTTGAATATTCCCATAAATTTTTCTTTGAATTTTAAAATGACAATAAAAAATACACAACAGAAACTAAGCGTACATCTAGCTTTGAAAAAATTCATTGGATCCATTTTTAAGATCCAATTTCACCAGATGCAGAATAACCATCATCGAATGACCCATTGCGGCTTAAAATTTAAATATATATATATCCATTCACATGAAAAGAACTATTAAATTGTTATCAAGGTAAATTCATTTTGCTCAAAATGAAAATAAAATCACCCATTATCTCACGAATTAATTAATCATATTCGTTTATCTTATCCAGTGGTTCTCAATCAGGGTCCACGATGACATTTTTGTGGTCTATAGAGCAATTTTAATTCAGAACGGTTTTCATTACTAAGAATGGCATTTCTGCAGAAATTTTCACTATTACAAAAACTACAAAATATTCACCCAGCTTTTCTATTTTTTGATATTCATTAAAATATATTGTTCTAACTTGGGAATAATTAGTGTTTGTAGTTAAATATTAATATCACTAACTTTTGATTGACCTAGCCATTATGTATACCAAGTAGAAGCCAAAATTTATGATCATTAGTTTGCTAACCGAGAGCTGAAGTAAATAATGATTTATGGTTCTCTGGTGTGTGTATACATACAGTAGACAGTAGACGTCCCTTTTCACTGAATAGTTGAGCTCATTGGGATGTTGAAGGTTAACCTTCTAACTACCAGAACAAAGATGTTCAAAATTTTCATTGGGATTTCCAGTGACCCCTAATATAAAACTCAGTTTTTCTTACTACTTTAGATTCCAAGATGTCCAAGACAAAATTTAAAACTGTAGAATGGGAAAAAAGTATAATTATATAGAGACCACTTCCATGTTTGTGATATGATCCTTCCGGATCTTTTACTCAACGATTTTATAAAGCAAACGCGGAAATTTGTTTCACCGTCCTTTGGTATTTCCTGTAAGATGGTAGTTCTTGAGTAAAGAGAGAGATGACTGTTTCATAAACCCTTCCTTTAATCTATTGGACGGTGTTGATGTTGAGATACTTCTATCAGTGGTTCTCTGTTCAGATACCCATTGATCCTCTATCTAGAAACAAATTGCTTGTTTGCCTCAGAGGCTCGTCTTTTCGTTTGTAATCTTTAATTGGCGCAGGGTATTTTGTTTTTTCCAAGTCTGTACCATTGATTCTTTGATGCCAAACCTTAATATCCTCTAATACTATGTTGTACAGCGTAGCTGATAGCTGTGATCAGCCTTTGCACTGAATCGTAATTTTAACAGAAAGGATTGACAATTCTTAATAACAGAGAAGTATACATCGTAATCCTACATAAGTTAATAACTGTGATTAAATTAGGATTATGCCCAGTGGCTCTCGAGGGAGGAGGCAGTTGCTCCATCCCTAAAATCAACATTCAAAAAACTTCTAAAGTTTTTTAGCATAAACAGTAAATGTCCTCTTAGTTATTTAATTATGCCTATCCAATTATTGAGATTTATGCTGTTATTGCAATTATTTGTGAAATGATAGCCAATCGCACAATTGCTTTAAATTTTAAATCAATTACACCCATTTATTGTGAATTAATTAAAGACTACCAAATATGGTATTGCAAGCATCATCTTTTCAAGTGTTTTTGCTAAGCTGCTACAATTAATATTGAATAGAAAATTGTTCCTGATCCCTAAACTTATAGATATCACCAGTGATGAATGAAGAATTGTTGAGCATAATTGCCATCAGTAGGACCGTACCTAATGTGTAATCGGTGATAGTGCTTCTTCAAACTTTTATAGGCAAGTAATTAAATTTGAAAAGCTGTCTTCAATTCTTAAATCAGTGTAAAATATTGCATAAGTACAATGAAACTTCAAGGCATTCTTTCGCAAATATACTAACTCTACCATATCTATAAATAAAAAAATAGGTTAAAATTAAACTCTATCAATTTTTCACTTCTAAGAATATTATTGTAGAACTGTTCTAAAATGCTAGAGACGTGCGAAAGTAGTAGATTACTTGCCTACTGTTATTGTGCAATTATATAATTTTTATGTAATATAACTGCATTTAATAGGCTTTAAAACACTTAGTTTAACAGGGAAGTAGATGTTCTTCCACTCCATCGTTCAAAAAATTTATTGATGAAGTAGTAGAATTTTTCAAATTACTCTCATGTCATCAGAGTACTTGGAAATATCAGTGATGCTTCTATCAGCATTCAAACTCTCATTAGATATTTCATTGATTTGCTCAATGAATAAGACTCCACTCAAGAGTCATTCTTGTGGAACACCAACAACTATTCTAATTTCTTCTGTAAATTTATCTTTTTCATATCGAACTCTTTGTGACCAATCCTTCATGTATTCTCTTACCCAATCTGATAACCAAGACGACATTTTGCCTTTAGTATTTATCATTCTGTTTTGTAAAATTGTGTTAAATGCACTAGAATAATCGAAGAACACCATACGAACAATTGAAGTATCCGCTAAGTTTAGACATGTGTATATAAGTTGCATTGTATATAACAATATATCTACTGTCCCACTATTCTCTTTATACGCAAACTGATATGAATTCAAGATATCCTTCATTTTTTGCATGCATACGTCTACGACACACTTATCCATAACTCTTGCAATAACCGACGTTATTGTAATTGGACGAAATAATTTTAAATTTTCTGTAATTATTTCAATCTAATTTGTGGTTTTCGGCACTGCTGTTATCAAAGCTTTCTTCCACTTTTCCGGATAAATTCTTCTCTCAAAACACATATTGAAGATCTTTGCACATATTACTGACAGAGTTTCGTTAAAATTTTTATATACCCATGTGGGAATATCTGATAAGCCTTTAGATTTATAGCACTTAATGTTTCCTAAGAGGTCCCTTATTTTCTTCACACTAACAGTAAGAGAATCTTCTTTGACCACATGTATTTTCAATTCCTCATCATTTACTTTTTCTTCATTAAACCTAGTGAAGTACGTATTTAGTAAGTTCGCAGTTGTTTCATTCATCATAACTTTTTCCCTTTTTGGCTTCAATTTGTTATTTATTGCATCATAAATATTTTCTTTGCTCATTACTTCAATTTTTCTTCCTTCGATCTAGTTTGAGAAAGTTGTCTCTGTAAAAATTTCCTCTGTTTTCGATTTCAACTTTTTAATGCTGTTTCTTAGCTAATAACAAAGAATCAATTATATCATCTTTGACCTTTTCTGTTCTATATAAGGAATGACAAATTATTCTGCATTCAGAAACAACTCCCAAAATTTTCTCCTCGACTTTTTCAACAACTTTTTTAAGATTGTCATCCTCTATTATTGGATCCCAGTCCACTCTGCTCAAATTTCTTTCTATTTTTTCTTGATAAAATGAGAATTGCGATTCTTTATCCTTGCATTTATTTGCAAATTTGTTTTGTTAGTGATTTTTCGAATCCCTATTGGTGGTTCATATCCAATACTATAAAATTCAGACTTAGTTACATACACAATATCCAATTACGATTTATTAGGTAGAAATGTGTGTCTGTCTACGCAGTTTTTAAATCCCATGCCCTCTAAACAGTCAATTTTCTTTTGATTTGCATCTCCTGTAATGATAAAAAATGCTCGTTTGAATCGTTGTAGACATGACATTAAAGTATTCCTGATTATTTTTTCAGCATTCTTCTTTTTACGATAGGGTGGTACATCATATTTATAATGATAACTATCGTAAACATGGCTGGCAAATATTTCGGTCTACTAGTTATGGCTAGAAACTCAATGTCTCTCATAGAGATTTCATGCAATATTTTTGGCTTGTGAATGGCCCATTTTTTGTCTACATATGTAATTAATCCTCCGTCACATTCTTTTCCCACAATATCACAATTTCTGTCTAAAATAAACATATAATAATTTTCAATATCCAGTGTTCCATTTTGTGTCTTTTTAACTAATTTATTTTCCTGTATATTGACTACAGAAAATTTATTCCTTTTAATGTAATAGTCATGATGTAAGAAATTTTTCCTTAAACTGTTGATGTTATGAGAAAAAAGTAAAGGTAATGAGTAATTCAAATTTGTTTGTCAATATATATATATATATATATCTTGAATAAAAGTGAAAATTCCAATTTTTTGCATTAGTTTGTATCATTTTAAGCATTGTCAATTCATATAATGCAAGAAATATTAACTCTCAAAGTTTCTTCTGTTTGCATATTTATCTATAGCTTAAGGTGCGTTATTAACAACAAAATTTGAAGTTCCATTACAAACAAAGATGACATCATAGCTGTCTATTTGTTTTAATTAATTATCCATGTAATGATTCGCACTAGATTTCTTATTGTCAATAATTGGAAATTTTGACTAAAATATAATATGCTTAATTCCAATTGTGCTAACAACGGAAAATTCACTTATAAGTTAATATACAAATATAGTTATATAGGATATGCCCTTACTCCTACATGCATCAAGCTGCAAAATAGTGCAGATCATGGATTCAACAAAATTTATCGCTTAATTTTATCCACTTCCAGCCCGGCTTAAGATCAGAAAAATAGACATTAAAATGTTAAAAACAATCAAATACGAAGCAATTTTGTATTTATCTCAAACATGCTCTGCTTAAACAAGAAAGAATTAATCTGTAAAATTCAAGTATTGCCATTGTGAGTAATTAAAATAAGTCCAACAAAACGCGCCATAAATTTTTCATTTTTCCTGCAAAATTTCTAAGATGGATTGAACTAATCCTGTGCATGTTAGATGGAAAATGTGTTTACACATACGCTATTGGCTTATTATTATGAATTGCAGTAAAAAGTCGTAACCTCTCTGGCTGTCATTTTCTCCTCAATTAATATGAAAACAAGAAAAAAATTTCATTTATTTTGAGTTGATTCCCCCCCCCGGTTCCAGCCAGCTGCCCGTGGCATTTGATCATGAAAATATTAATGATAATTTTCAAAATTAAAAAAGTTATTGCAACTGAGGCGGGCCCCTTGAAATGTATGATTATAATAATCATGGTACACATTTTAAGCACTGGTTCTACTCTATGCCTGCAGGGGTATAGGGATTACATATTTGATAGATCAGTTATTGCAATAATTGAGTTGAAGTATGGAGCCATAAAAAAATTCGATTAATGTACTGCATAAGAAAACTATATATATATATATATATATATATATATATATAGAAGAGTTCCCCTGTTGTGGAAAAAAGCTGGATGCCCTCTGACTGTAATATTTTCATGTGGTTTTCGAAAATATACGTGAACGCAGGACCAATAACTTAAAGTAAAAGAATTGCTGAGGTTTTTATAGAAATATTGGATAAATGGAATTTTACCTGTTTGACCAATAATTAACATATTTTGGGAAAAGCCGTAAAATTTTAATCCAGTGCTATTTCTGCTAGCATAGATTAAAAATATTCAATGGAAAGATAAAGCTATGCGTTAAATTTAGATGTGTCTAGATATTCAAACGACGAATATTAATAATAATATTAGTCACAAATTATGTATCAAAATGCAATAATATTATCTCTACAAAATACTTATAATTTTGAAACAGGATGTTCTTATATCTGACATTAGAGTGGGAAATCTTGCATAGCATTTAAATATCATAAAAATATAATAATTTAAGATTAATTAATTGGTTTATTAATCTTAGCTAAATCAGAGATAGATGTTTGCCCACTGCAAAGCATTACAAAGTTTCTATTAACTTTTCAATTTGGCCCCACCTAACCATTTGAAATGTACTTTTATAACTTTGGGAATAATTAGCGTTTGTAATTAAGTATTAATTTCATTAACTTCTGTTGCTCTAACCATTATGTATACCAAGTAGACAACAAAATTTTATGGGGCTGTTGCGTGGAATTAGTTATAATTTCTGATCATTACATTGCTAACCGAGAACTACAGTAAATAATTATTTATGGTTCTCCAGTGTGCGTATAGATACAGTAGACAGCAGATGTCCCTTTTCATTTAATATTTGAGCTCATTGGGATGTCGAAGGCTAACCCTTTAACTACCAGACCAAAGACGTTCAAAATTTACAATGGGATCTCTAGTTACCACTAATATAAAACTCAGTTTTTCTTACTATCTTAAATTCCAAGGTTTCCATAACAAAATATAAAACTGTAGAATGGGAAAAAAGCATAATGATAAAAAAATACATGTATTTATAAATTATTGTGTGCCGTCCCTGAAGACTCCTATGGTTGTTAGGAGGTTAAAGATACCTTGTCCGCGTTTGTGATATGGTTTTACCGGGTGTTTTACTCAACGTTTTAATAAAGCAAACGCGGAAATTTGTTTCACAGTCCTTTGGTATTTCCTGTAAGATAGTAGTACTTGAGTAAATGCAAAGATGATGCTTTCACAAACCCTTGCACAAAAGTAATCTTCATTTCACTTGCAAATCAATGATAGCTGTTTGGCCACTGTAACACATTACAAATAGAACGGTATTCACAACACAATAAGGATTTAATTAAATTACATGCCAATAGGCCACACTCATATCTCAACAAGTAAAAAACTGAATTAGTTTAGCATCTCCTCTATGCGAGGTAATGGGAATGCATCATTTCTAGAGATTTCATTCAATTTCCAAAAATGTGCATGGGTTATTATTTCGTTGAATTATTTTATTATGAATTAATTCTTTCAAGACCTTTTCATGTTTAGATTTGAAAAGTTCATGTAATCTCTGAATTGGTAAACAAATCAGTTAGTCTATAGTGTTATCAATGGAGTGTGCTTCTCAGTGGTTTATCCTATGTCAACTGCAACATAGTTAAAGATTTTAGTGAGTTGGTTCAATCAGCACTTGAGGGGTTACTCTTCTCATCTATGACTGTTTCTTCCCATCAATATCTGTTTTGATGTTCTGTTATGAAACCCTCTCTGTCTGCTACTATATTGTCATATTATCATTACAGTTAATGAGGCATAATGGCCATGCCAGTAATAATGCACTGAATTTAGATCAGTAGTAATGTTGGTTATAGCAACAGTATTAACTACATTTTGCAGGTATTTAGTCAATGATTCACCCCCAGATTCTTGATATTATATTTTGATAGTTGTGTGGACATTCTTAAGGATGTTGAGTAGTTTGATGTCTTAGAACAGGATACATTTGCATCAATATGTTTAGTGTAATCGCGATTGTTTTGTCCTTCGACGTACAGTAACCCATTTTGGTTTGTTTTCCACTTGTAGCATTCAAAGTAACTTGCTGTTAGTTTCAATAGTGTCACTCAGGGTTCTTTCAGTTTCCTTATTATTTCATTGAGGATTACATCGTCCTGTTGTTTTTCTATTGTCTCCTTTTCAGAGATTTTTTCCTTTATTATGATTGGTAGTACTTTCATACTGGTTGTGTGGTAGAAACTGGAATTGCTGTTTTTCTCTATCTATCTTTTCCACGTCTCTTTGGTACTCTGGTAATGATGTCCAAAAGTCTGCGTTGCTATGTAAGGTGCCTTTCCAATGCTCTATTGTGAATGTAAACTCATTAAGATATTCTATCCATCCGGATAAGATGCCCGATTTATCTCCTGAGAATTTTTTTAGCCACGTGAGGCTGCTGTTGTCAGTGTGTACTCGGAACTCTTTCCTGATCAAGAAGTGTCTGAACTTTCTGATACTCTCCACTAGAGCTAACATTTCCACTTTGGTGGAGCCATAACACCATTTTGGTTGGAAAAATTGGCATTATTGTTTGGTTCTTTGGATTTAATGCTGGATTTATTACTGGAGCAGCTTTAGCAGTACTGGTTTTATTCATAAGAGTCTTGTTAATATTCCACCTATTTGGTTAATCATATGCTTATTGAAATTGCTAAGAGCATTTTCTATCTTATCTTTGGTAATGGACTTCTTGATGCAACATAATTTATTCTGCCTTTTTTCTTTTTGATCAAAACAAATAGAAATCTCATTGAAATCATCAGAAGATCATTCAATATGGGAGACATTTGCCCTTGCAGAAGCTTCGTCATTATGACGGAATAGGCGAAATGCAACATTAGTTACATTTCCATTAATTATTATAATTACAGGAGCTAAGAAGATATTACGAAATGCAACCTGATCAATTTGTTGTGACAAAGTAGTATTAAACTGTTTTTCAACTCATGTTTCTCATGTTGATTTTGAATTCTACGAAGGAATTGAATTAGATGTAGTGCAAACAAGTTGACCTGATCTCTTTATGGTTTTTGTTATTATCTCCATGTTCTATAAGCAACTGTCTATTGACTGACAACTATTCTCAGTTTTTGCATTGGTGTAAATTCATTGCGATAGATGATCTCAGGCCATTACTCACATTCTTTATCCCATAATAAATTTCAAAATTGTTAAGTTAAATATGTTTAAGTATCATAGAAAATTGCTTTATAATTTTCGCCCCATTGTTTATGTTTATCAAATCTGTGTTTTTATTTATGAAATACTCTGTAATTAACATTCAATAAATATTCCAAAAGTTTCTACATATATATATATATATATATATATATATGTATATTAAGCTGGAAAAATTTCAAAGACGTTGCATTCACTGGGCTTCAAATAAGAAAAATATAGACTATGATGAATTAACGCAATTTAAGATTTTACCAATTTCCATCGAATTTCAACTTTTGGACTTAATATTTTTAAGTAAACTACTATATAAAGTAGCATGAGATCATGTTAATGCTTTTCAAAGTAGCATTCAAACTTGAGAAACTCAATTTTGGCAATTTCACTGTATTTTGTAAAATTTTAGTTATTTTATGTACCATTTAAAGTGTTAATATAAGTCATTTAGTATATATAATTATAATAAGTATTATAATAAATATTAGCGTCAGTTTATATATATATATATATATATATAAACTGACGCTAATACTTATTCAATTCACAATTTGCTTAGTGTGCAGCTGAAAAATCTACATTTTATTTATATTAGTATTGTAGTTATTTTGTTTAGTTGAAAATAAACTTTCCTTTCTTATTTTTTAGTATTGGAAATACAACAGGATGTAGATATTTGTCGTCAACTACAGAAAGTTAATTGATCGGATATTGTGAGAGAGAAGGAAGATGTTGGCTGCATAAGTTGTTGTTTCAATAGTATGTGAAAGATGTGGCTGCCTCAATTTTGTGGTTTACCCCAATACTTGGCGATTAGAGTTCTGAGCTACCACAAAAATCTTGTCCCGATCCCGTACGATACGGTACCGGCCCTAAACCATAAGCGCTATTACCGTTAGCGTTTGGTCCCGCAAAATTTTAAAAAAGTAAACAAAACATAAAATAATCCATCAATTTCTCAAAAAAAGTTCACAATCTAGGCGTGCTCTTTAGCGGTTATTATTAGCCCATCAGCGCTAAGTGATCGTTCTAACATAGCATCAGAGGCTTGAATAGCCAAATAAGTTCGATCAACTGAAGTCCCGTATCGTCTAAAGATTTTTAGAGTAGTACCGCTATCGTACCATACTCTTAATGGTATCACATTTTTTTAAATTCAGTACCGACGGGGCCGGTCACGGAAGCGAGAGCGGGATCGGGACCGGGCCAGTACCGCAGACTTCTATTGATGATTACTGCATCACAGAAGTGGATGATTCGGATTCTGTAATTCTACCTTTATCATTTATAGCAGTAAATAAAGTCCTGCTATGTACGACTGTGGAAGAAGTCCCACAGGATATCAATCCAAATAAACCCATGATGATGCATAAGGACTGCTGCTTATTCCAGATTTATGCCATTATTGAGTAAATCGGATAGAGTTTGGGTGCATGTGCAATATCACAGCAACTGGAATATTTACTACGAAGGAACATTTCCACCCACCAGATCTGAGACATAGACTTCGATTTTAGGTTCTTAATGTCCTAGATAACTCTCAAATAATACCAGGCATTTTCTAATAAGGTATGGTTAGTCATTGATTGGTACTACTTAACATCTTGGATCTTTTTCAAACCTAGCAGTGATTTAAAACTTTTTGATCAGTCTAGGCTTTGTTGAGATTTCCAGTGCTCAAGACCGAACCCGACTCGACAATTTAATACTCCTTTAACACCAACAAGATTGCCAAACAAAATAAACGTTCATTATCATATAGATCGGTGATATGGTATGTTAATATTACAGAGATTTTTCCAATATTGACTAGAAATATCGATTGAAAATTTTCAACAATTGCATATCTCATTACATCAGAGGTGACATGTAGTCAAGATTTTCAAACCCTGAATAGAAATTAACATGAAAATTTTTTAAATGAAATTAGATTTGTGAACAATAAGTCTTCTTTGATCAATGTGCAAACACGTTATTTTAAATGCAATGACTCATTGTTATGAACAAAACAAGTATGCATACATTTGGTTGACCACTCGAAAGTATCATATCTTATAACATATGTAATGAAATTACAAAATATTAAGTAAATTCTGTAAACATATTTGTCTGTAATATATATATATATATGGGCTCTAGAATAATATGCGATTTGCATTCAGTGCGAACTACTTGCGATTTTCCATAACATTCCGTTCCTTTTTTATGTTAAACCACAATAATTCATTTTATCCAAAAATTTTTACATTACGCGTTTAGAATAGGGATCCAATTTCTTGTGTATGAGATTAAGTTTCATGAAAACAATTTTTTTGACCAGGATCTAGATTTATTTACAAGAAAATCTTAAAACGGTATTATTTTTGGAATTAGATTTATAACATGCTGAAGGATGCCCTTGTTTTCTATTTGGAAACCGAAAGTATTTTTTCACAATCCCTAGATAACTTTTTATTTAAAAAGTTCTAATTGTTTATTCAATTTATTATTTGCTTGTTTTACAACATTTTTAGCATTGCAATAACTAGCTTATTCTTAATTACTCAATATAGATATGATCGAGTATAAAATATTTATTCTTGCCACTAAATGCTAATTCAAATGAAAATAGTTTAATAAGATATTCGAACTTTAACCCCTAGCTACATTATAAATGCAGTCATTGAGATTATTAATTTAGAGTTCCGTGTTTGAATTTTTCTATTTACTAACAAGCACTGTATTCGCAATGCTTAAGTTTACTACACTAGTAATTCTGCTGATCACTTTCAAAACGTCTTTTTGCAATTTGCCGGTTATAATTATCCATGGGATTAACGCTGATGCCGGCACGTTAGATACTTTGGCAGGGTGGATTGAGAAATCTGGAACTAAAAATGTGTTTCCATTAAATATTTATAACAACGACGAAAGCTTCGAAGAACTTTTTACCCAGGTAATATTTTCAACTGTATATATATTAATGTTGTAGAATGTTTTTCAATGTTTTGGTAAAGAAAATTTTTTGTTCAAATGTATGATCAAAATTGCAGTGGTTTGGGAATATAGCTCAAATAAATATATACTTTATTTGTTTAGTGCTCACAATTTGCTCAAGCCCAGATTTATAATCTCTTTACCCTGTTTGGCAGAGAGGGTTGATTCCTCCCCCCCGTAAACTTTCTTAAGCTTTAGCTGATTGAAAACTTGGATATGTCTGTGCTTTTCTGACTTTTACTTTTATAGTATGAGAAGTATTCTCACAAAATTAGAAGAAATGTCACCCACGAGTTCTAGTCTTGCTATAGGAGTTCCGTCAACAAGATTTTCAAAATCTTGAATATGCTATATTGAGTTTTTACGAAACTATACTGTATTTCTTCGCCATTTATATATATATATATATATATATATATATATATAATATCTGTTGTGAAATCATTTTGAAGTTGTTGTATATATAAATGTTTCAACTTATGTTTTATAGCTTAATGGATACGCTAAAACTATTCGAAATATAACCGACATCTATGGAGAGGCGATTCTCATTGGATATTCACAAGGAGGAACTATTGCGCGGGCTTTCGTTGAGATGACCGCTAATCACAGTATTCATACTCTAATGACACTTTCCGGCCCATTGGCGGGCGTGTATGGGTTAGACGACCTCGAACATTTGCTTTGGAAGCATATTGGCACAAAATATCTTTATAAAATATGTTATCTATCTGAGGTCCAACGGTTACTTTCAGTTTGCAACTATTGGAATGATCCTTATCATCAAGAGGAATACCTAAAGAAAAATATCTATCAACCAATTATTGATAATGTTGTTGCACATCCAAGCAGTTCACAATACAAAGAAAACTTCTTGCAGTAACCTTTTATTCACAAATACTAAATTTTGCTTAATAGTTCAACTGGACCATCAAACATAGCTTTTATGTGTGTAGTGGAGCCAGTCGAGAAAATTTGAAAATTTTATGAATTACATTGATACATTCAGGCAGATACATTTTCTATATAAAAAAATTATGTAGTAAAGTAAATGATTTGAATTGAAATTTTCAATTCATTTAGGAAATATCTACTCAATATATTTTCACAATGTGTAGAATAATTATCATGATCTATTAGGCTATGATAGATCAACTTAGAATTTGGTGACATTGAAAATAATTGTTTTATTCAAATTAAACCAGTAGATTGATAACATAATGTTTTCCATTAAAATGAATTTTTTTATAATTTGAAATTTGGAATTTGATTTAGAATTGAACTCAATGGGATTTTAAACAACAATTTTTCTAAATTTCAGCAAGTTCCATTTTTTTGAATTGTGATATCGAAATCGTAGATATCTTTTAAAAACTATGCATTAATGTTTGACTATTAAAAGAAAGGAACTCCAAATTTAATGAATAAAAGGTTAAAGCGTTTGATATTAATTGGTGGTCCTGGTGATGATGTCATTGACCCATGGCAATCGGCGTTCTTCGGATTCTATCAAAATAATTCCAAAACAGTTTCTAATGTGCAACAACGCGAAATATGGACTGATGATACTTTTGGACTAAAGACCTTGAATGACAGAAAAGCGATAACGTTTTGTCAGGTTGCAGGTGTAACTCACAAAAATTGGGTTTTGAATGAAACTGTTTTTGATAAATGTATAAAGGAATGGTTGTAAGCTCCGGTAAATTCATTAAGTGCATTCAATCCGTTCACAAAATACAAGGTCTTTCATAATTGGCGCACAATTGTAAGCTAAATTCCCGAAGCTTAAATATAATTAAAAGAAGTGTAACAAGCTTTTAATAAGTAATTCAATATAGCATTGGCAATTTCAACTAAAGTTTTTCATTCACATTCTTCTGTTATTCTTAGCACAAGCGATTGCAGAGTACTTGGTTTATTAATTCGCCTTTAGTGTTCCCCAAAACCAAAATCTAGCAGGTCAAGATTTTGAAAAACCTCGTCCAATGACCCGATCCCTTCCAAATTTCTCAATTAGAAAGTTATTAACTATCCTTCCATAGTGAGGTGGTGCACCTCTTGCATGAATACAGTCCAGTTGATATCCGGAATTTTTGGCACTATATGATTTTGTAGCATGTCCAGATGTGATTCACTTGAAACTGTTCCATCAAAGAAGAATGGTTCGATTTTTAAATGAGTAGACATCCCCATCCATACACAAATTTTCGGTGATTGTAATTCATTTGAAGTTGTCTGGTGACGATTAGATACAGACCAAATCAAATTATACAGTTGTGACGATTGATCACATAATCAATTGAAAAGTAGGCCTCCTCTGACCAAATGATCTGAGGAATTAGGTGACGATTGTTCAGCATCATCTGGGTAAATTGAAGT
This sequence comes from Hofstenia miamia, assembly GCA_900660155.1. Classification (NCBI taxonomy): domain Eukaryota; kingdom Metazoa; phylum Xenacoelomorpha; order Acoela; family Hofsteniidae; genus Hofstenia; species Hofstenia miamia. The sequence continues at coordinate 431,914 of CABFPE010000345.1, read as the reverse complement.
TTATTGTTATTATCTGCTTCCGTAATGGATTCAGGTGATTCTGTAAAATTCTGTAGACTCTAGATTGAGGAATTCCTTTTGAATTGGAAATTGATGAGGTGGAACAATGACTCAACTCGCTGCTGCTTTGAATATCCTCTAGTGTGTTGACGACAACTTCTGCTCCAGATTTTTGAAGAGATTTCCGACCTTTGCCAAAAAATCCTTTATATTTCTAGTTTTTTCAAATTTGGAGATCAATCTAGATATTGTTGACAGTGAAAATGGGTCTTTGCATAACTTGTTTTTTTTAATGCACGCATAGTTGCAGTTGCACTTTTCCCATTTTCATACCATTGACCAACTATCTCAATTCGGTACTCTAAATTCATTTTCGATCCGCAAACAACTCTAAAATAAAAATGACATGTTACATATCAAATTCCTTTTATAGATTCATATTATGATGAAATGTTTCAGCATTCAATTTCCATTTGTCGATTTTAATAAACATTTGAAATTATGCGCCAATTATGAAAGACTCTAGGTAATAATATTATTATTAAAATGATATGTTTATAGATGTAACAATATGAATGCAATATCAATAACCGTCTATTTGGGGGAAGAGCCATGCAGAAAGTAGGGTAGGAACAAATTTTGTAATTGTCTCCCCACTTTTATCAATTATTAAAGTGTGTCAGCAAAATTTTGTATTAGAATTACATAGATCGAATCGACTTTTAATGATTCAGACGATAAGAGAAGAAAACATTTTTCAAACGACCTATCAATTTTTAATACTTTAAAATGTAGTTTTCAATATATTTCATTTAATCCTGTAGCATTCACTGCATTTAGACTGATTTGCTTGCCCCGGTTGCGCAATAGTAAAGTTCAGCCCACTTCTCTGAGACTGTCTGCTCTACTCAATGAGGTGAAACCTTCTGTTACTTATCAAGATTCTTCACAAAATGAAACTATAAATTTAACCCTTTTAGTTTCGTTCAATATTTGCAAAAACTGGTATTAATATTTGACTTTTATTCATAAAATTGCTTTGATTTTCAATATGTTCTCATTAAGAATTCTTTGTACTACAGACACCATAATATCATGGTGTCCGAAGTGATCCGAACAAACTTTTTGCAACCGAGGTATGTAAATTAACAAAAATTGAACAAAACTTGAAACAAACTGAAAACAAATGAGTAATTGAGAAGTAATGAATATGTTTATTTTAATACATTTCAAGGAAAGTTGATATCACCAACAGACTTGTCAACGAGCCGAGCTTCTAACGAGCCGAGCCGAGCTTGAACAGAGCATTGGATATACAACGAGTCCAAAACGCGCCGTTTTTAACAAATCAAATTTATAGTGCTGCTTTTTATTTGATTATGCAGATTTTTCTTATTTTTTCATTCAATATTACTTACTTATAATCGTATTTTAGAAATGTTTATTAAATAATAAAAAGAGCTATTGAAAAAATTTTGAGAGCACAATATTTTTTAAAAAATAAATAAATTACGGCTAGTTGACAAGTCAATATAAAGCCCTACTAATTACTTCTTAATAATGCCTGCCGCTATTATTTTGATCATAATTATATATATATATATATATATATATATATATATATATATATATATATATATATATATATATATAGGTATATGAATAATTATATAGAATTTATATATATATATAAATTTTTCATAGTCATATCGATACCGCAATATTTTGTGTGATACCGAACCGATTGCCAAAATGTTTATGCTGGCGGGCCCTAACCGCAAATAGTGGCTTGTAATATAGTAAAGCACTGTTCACAATATATTAACATGGTTCTTCAATTACATAGCATAGCAGTTCATGATAGTTCAAGCAGAGATTTCGAAAAATATATATTACAAACACATTATAATGCATTTCAGTACTAGCCCCACAAATCTCCATAAGACCCATAGCGCCCAATTTCATCTTCTCCCCATCCTATCGTATGCGGTCTATAATGATCCTTATGGGGCCTCACAGATCTCCAACCCACAGTGCAAGTCTGTATGTTATTAAAAAACAGTCTAAATTTGCTTTTGCACAACAACAATTTTGAGATTAGTTTTAGTTAGTATGTGTTGCTACCATTGATCAATAAGTTAACATACAATCCCATGAGACCCAGGTGTCATATTTGATTAAAGCTGCATAGATAAGGATTAAAAATGCTTAAGAAAATGGCTACATTTGCTTAATGCATTTCTTAATTATCAATTATAAAAATAATTTAACTTTCTTCTTACATCGACATTAAATTAACTTTGAGCAATTGAAAGGTAGGGCAAAGTATTTTTTAAGAACAATGAAAAGATTTTATAAAAGTTTAATGTTAAGGTATCTTGAAATTAGTTTTAGTCTTTAATTTCCCAGTACTTTTGACGAAAATATCCTATATTGATGAAAACTTATTTCTTAACATAGTTAATACAAACGCATAAATCCACAAATTTAAGCTCTTAGTGTAACCCATTACCCAGCAGAATATTCAAGCACGTTCAACAGTTACTGCTGTTTATGTTCAAAATACTGCACTTGTGTTGTTGGAAAAGATAGGAAGTATCCTATTGTGGAACACATATAGAATGTGATGAGTAAATATTTTCATCTCTAGTTCTTTACTACAGCTTCAGCTGCCAATTCGGCCATATGCTTTAAGCTAAAAGTGAGCATTTTCTGTACAACCAATTATCCCATGATCAGGAATATTCATTTTCTGTTTTGTTCTTACAATGTACCGGTATATCTTGGACTAAGAAATGTCACCTGTATATCACTCTGTGTTTCGATATTGTAGTTACATTTCCTAGCTAGGCTTATTGAAAAGATAATGTGACCAAAGGCAATAATCTCTACCCTAAAATCTCTGTGCTTTGGTGAATATACTCATTCTGTTTGACATACAGTAAACAACACACAAGCCAAAAATAATATAGCATAACAATGACCTCACTGAGATTCTACATAGTAAACTTCAAAATTGGACATGAGGCTGAATCTCTACGGCGAGGAAAAAACCTTTGAATTTTATTGAATATAAAAAAGTACTGGATTCAATGCGGTGCTGCACGAAAGGAATTAACAGCACCAACACAAATTATATATATATATATATATATATATATATAGATATATAGAAACTATTGTGCTCAATTTAATATTAGCTATCGGTTTCGTTTTTCAATCATCTTCAGTACAAATAGGTGGGAATCAAATTTAACACTTACTACATTAAACTATGTTAAAATATGCATGCACTTAAAATATGTTCAGTAAGTTGTTATAGCGTAGTTGATTGTTCATTAGTTCGTTCTTATTAGCGTATTTTATAAACAGGGCATCAGCATTTTTAGTATTCTTGGTTCTAAGTAAAATCTCAAAATTATCTTTAATTGCTTGATGTCTATGCAAAAATATTTCACTTTCTAAATGCCCTCACTAGGTGTCAATTGATTCTGGTTTGAAAATGTCTCTTGGTTTCTCCGATGTAAGAAAAAATACATTCTTCACATTGGTATTTATAAATAATGGAGAAAACCAGCATTTTGTTGATAGGATCTTTGTTGCGAAAAAATTCAGATGGTTTCTTAGATGTCAGTATTGGAACAATCTTTGTTACTTCGAGTCTTTTAATTATCTTTTTAATTTTTGATTTTAAAAATTCTTTTCTTTCTTTAATATAAGGTAATTTCCAATATATTGGCTTCCGATCATCTGTTATTACTTGGTTACATCCTATAAATATGTAAATATTTGTATTTATATATTAACGAGTCGTACTATTGCAGAGCATAATTACCATAAATTGGACATTTTTGATCTACATTGTTAAAAATTTGTGATACTTATTCTTCAAAATGGAGAGGAGAAATCGATTAACACTAGAACAGCGATTACTCCTTGAGATAAATTTACATTTGATGTCTCAAATGCGAAAACTATATAATAGAAACAATGTTTCAACAAAAATCAAATTCAAAGAGATTATAAAATAATTGGAAGTATATCTAGCTGCTACATTTTGACCACTAGTTATTGATGTTCGAATTACATTTCCTAAAACATGACTAAAATTTTCCAATTAAAAAATTGTTGCTTTGGAGAAATATGAATTGGAAAAATGGTGAAAATAAACGTTTGGCCACTATGCTGTAAAATATGCACACAAAGCTTCCTTTTCTGTAAATGCATGGGATCTTTAAAATCTACAGTTAATTAAAGCTAACGCAAAATCTTTGAACTATAGTAAAAACTATGCCTGTAGCATATACAGCCAACTCAACTTAATTTTCGTTATATACTTTTTTAAATCTTCCAAAAATTGTAGTAATTGCAAATTTCTAAAAAGCAAATTACAAATTATACAAAAATTCAAATAAATTTTTATGCCTAATTTTGCTTTTGCTGAGCTTGTCTAAATTAGAAGCATATTCTCACACTCCATGTGCTGTAGAATATGGAGTAATAAATTAATTATATAATAGGCACACATAAAAATGTCTAAAAATGTAATTATTAAATTGAATTTCTACATCACTCTAACGTTTTTTCGGGCAATGATAAGCTTACATAATTAATATCTTGGGAATCAGCAGCATCGATTTAGTCTAGAAATATTGAAAAATGTAGATAAAAACGAAAAAGCTGAGATTTTGTTGCAATGTGTTAATGTAAACTAAACTAAAATTTAGAGAGGTTGACTTTGAAAGAATTTGTTCGTGTAATTTTTGAAATGAACATTGCTCCATCTCCATATTCATATTTTGAAGATGGTAAGGCCACAGAACTGGAAGAAATTTGTTATTTGATTTATTTGTATTGGATTTACATAACTGGACAAATTTTTGCAACAACTACTGCTCTTAACTGTATTTATTGGTTAATTATTATTTGCTATGCTGCAATTCATCAAATTTCAACAAATTATAATAATAGGTGAATAAAAACCAAATTGCGCCAAAATCTATCAAATATTTCCTTTGAAGAAGAGCGGCACTAAAAACGCACATTGCTTTGCCATAATTAAAGATGTCGAAAGAACATAGAAATATTTGCCTATTAGCGCAATCGTATTTTTATGCAATGTGTTAAAATAGCACTCAGAAATCTATATTCGTACGCTATCGCGCGACAGATATATTTTGCAGAAGGAAATAATTACCGTTGTTTCTGTCACTATTCACTGTATTATTTAATTGCTCAGTGCTCACTTCTTCTACTACATGTCTAATGAGGAGGGCTTTAGCGATATTCAGCAGTATTTTTCAAAGACAGAGTTTGAAAGATTGGGATTTTACGACAAGCTTCAGTACTCCAACCTGAAAAAGAATTATGATGAAATGATAAGTTATGGTATAAATATTCGACCACCTGATTTTATGGAAACATGCGTTAACTCAGATTCACAAAGGTACGGTTTAATTCGCTAGACATAAGCAATATCCATATTTCAAATTCAAAGGTTTAAATTCAATTTAACTGTAGAAAGGGAGCAGGGGCGTACCCAAGATTTTCTGACGGTCGGGACATCATTGTTATTCCTTAATGCGCGAAAATTTTTTAAAAATATTGAGAAAATAGACCCTAAATATTGCATTTCACTTTTCAATTTTTTACGAAAATTTTTTTGATTTTTCCAGTCAAAATTAAATTTGGAAACCTGACGGGGGGGACATTCCACCATGTCTCCCCTGGGTATGCCACTGAAAGGGAGGGAATGCTCCACACCTCCCAAATTTCATTTTTGCTACTAGCAAAAATCAGGGGCGTTCGCAGGATTTTCAAACAGGGAACATCTGAGCTATAATTAAGTGAAAAATAGACTGTAGAAATGCATTTAACGACCCAGGGCCTAATATTTAGTAGACACTGCACAACCTTAGTTTTAAAACTTTTTAATATTTTGCCTTCCACCATGCCCCCTGCCGGTACAAGATTAAACTGTATTTTCAAGATAAAAATATAATATAATTTGTTTGTGTTTGAACGAACATGAATTTGAATATATTTAACATCAGAGTTCCATCAGAGTCTGCAGGTCACTTTGTCAGTGATTTAATGACGGGTAAGCCGGGTCAATTGTCTCTTTAGCGCTTTTGAGTCTACTTGTTCACCGGTATATATTTATATAAACAAATTATTGTAATAAATTACACAAGGGGGTCGGATTTTCTAAAAAGGACATTTCTATTCTTTTTTTACAAAAAATGAAAAAGTTTCTAGCGATGTGTATATTAACAATCATGGTTCAGTAATGTAATAAATATAATATAAAATATGAAAATTTTATAACACCAAGCACGTGGAATAACAAATACGTTTACCAAAAGGGCAGGTCATCTAAAAAGGGGGTCGTTCGCAACCAACGACCCCCTAGGTACGCGCCTGAGTGTGCTCTCACAATAAAGTCAGGCTTATTACATAATCATTGCATTAGGCCTACACAAATGTCATGTGTCTCTTAAGTAGTTTTAGTGGTTTGTTTCTGTAGAAGGGCCTTGCGAATTCACTTGTTTTATTTCGAATGCCGAATCCAAATATTCAGGCAATTTATTTGCTAATTCGAATCCGAATTCAAACCACAATATAAATTGGTTTCCGTAATAGCGATTAATCTATCCTCAATAATTGCGGCTGCTTCGAAACATCAAAAATTTTGGTGTTTATTCTAAAATTGAAGAATTCAACGGAAATTGTGAGAGCAGGTTTTCTCAATGAACTTTTTAAAAATTTAAAATTTCTTCCAAGACCTAAGATCAGACAATAACCCTGTGTAAGACCTTTGGGGGAAGTAAGTAATCTACAATATTTTGTTTTCTGTAGGTAGAGCTCTTCACACAACAACCAACGTAACACCACAACAAAAGGATTTTTGTGTCATACAGCAAGTGTTGACCGGTTAAATTTATTTAAGTATTTGCAAATGGAGGAATAGTCAAGAAATTGTCTCCGCAAAAAAATGCTTAGCCCGTTCAAACGTAAACTTCGCTTCGCGGGAAAGACAAAAATGGTGATATAAAATAAGAATTTGTTGAATGCTTCAGAATTATTTAACTAATCAGAACTAAAATTGCATCAAACAATTTCGAATAAAATTTTTTGTCGTATCCAAACATGATCAAACGAGTTTTCAATTTTCAGTCGATTTTTACGATTTTAAGTCAAATACGATGAAATTGGTAAAGTATTGCTTTCTTCTTTAACTAAATAGTTAAACTATTGAAATTAATTAATTTAGCTTTAACTATAACTAATTAGTTAAACTATAGAAAAACTATTAGTTTAATTGGTTATCACTGCTACAGCATATCCAACACAACACAGCAAATTAATAAATTACACAACATTATAATTTGGTAAATCTTGTTTATATTATTATAATGTTAAATATTAATATAAATACCATTAAAATGTTATATTATATATAAGGGAAGAGGTCGTACGATAGCAATTCAAAAGAGTTTGAGAACCATTTTTTCTTACAGCAAATCGTTTTCATTAAGATGCCTTTTTATTGAAAAAAATCGAATATGAACAGAATTTCGTAAAACTTTGCAGTTTACTATTCAAAAATACAGATAAATAAGAAAACTAATTAACATTTATTAACCTTATTCTTATATTTTTATTAGGCTAGCATTTTTGCTCAACTGGTGCAGTTAAAGTTTCTCTAAAATATGAAAGATTTTTTTATCACATAGCATCATTTAGAAAAACTAAGATCTACAAAAGAAATTAGACAACAAGCAATGGTCATGGTCTGAAAATGTAGACCCAAGCTTGCCCCGGCCCGTTCCATTCCGTATCTGATCCAAATAATTGTATGTGCTATATGCCACAAAATTTGTTATTCTTCTGGATTGCTAGGGCAATGTTGGGAAATATTTTTTCAACACATTGCTTATAATTCTATAGCACTCATTGCATTTGAGTTGGTTTGTGTGGCTTAGTAGCTAATCCAGATTTTTTAATTTTCCTCCCATTTTTGCAATATTTCAGTTCAAGCCTTGCCTGCCGCAGCCCATGCGGCTGTCGGCACATGCCTCCTCACTACCTCAAAAATATTTTCTTTTTCTATTACATTTAAAAGGAAGTACTAATAACACTGCGATAAACATCCAGTAATGTTTACAAAGAATCAGAAATGCAAGTGGGCCTGTATTTTCAGGCACCCACGTCCACGACAGGCTCAAGGGATTGACAAAGAGTTAACATAGCCACACAAATTACATAAACAGCTAAGTTTGTCAGAAAACATAATCGCACACATCTCATCTAGTTTTAATTTATTGAAGTTGAGACTAGCGTAAGCCAACCACTTCAGTGAAAATCAAACCCATTGGTTATCCAGGCTCATCTAAATTTCTAATAAAGACCGAAAATGTATTAAACCTCTTCTTAAAACGCGTTATGAGGATTATTTGTGAATTTTTTATTATTTTCGTCATCAAACTTAGACAATGGCTGCAATATTAAGTTAATGCAAGTATTCGCATCACATATTCAATAAAACTATATAAAACTTTGTTTTTTAACATACATCCTTTCTTTCTTATAAGATTCTTTTTATAAGAATCACAAGGCTCAAAATGTTCAAAGTAAAATAAAGTTTATGAATCAATCTGAGACTTTAAAGAGATTTCTGTATATCGAATTACTGAGATGTTGGTTAATTTGCGGTGTTTTGCTTTTTTGTTGTACTAAAGATAATATTTTTTTTCTATGGTTAAAAGTGTGTTTTACATAATTCCTGCCTTTTAAGTTTTAAGTGTAAGCATTAAGAATTTTCAAATAATGATATCTCGGATTCGCTCTTATAAATAGTATTTGATCTGCAGAAATTGAGAATCATGTAAGAATATTTTAGGCTCAAATACATTGAATTATTAAGAATCATTAAGACTTGGCTCGATTTATGCAATTCTTATGAAAAAGAAAGATTGTATTGTAAGATCACATTCATATTAATAACCCCACCAATGGGATTTTGTTTCCTTTATTTACATAGCTTAAAATAACATGGTAACTAGTTTATTAGCGTGCATAAAAAAGAAAGCATAATTTAGGGATCAAATGTTTTTGATGACGCAAAACAGTA
>CABFPE010000345.1:407137-417473 GCA_900660155.1 Hofstenia miamia | reverse complement strand
ATATATATATATATATATATATGTAGACTTTATGTAACCTTCGTATAAATAATTTAGATTGGATTTTACGTTCTGTACCAAATAAAAGTAAATATAGTTTGCATACATACCTCCATTAATAAATACATAAAAATATAGTAGGCAATGCGTAATACCACAAGACATTACTTCGATTCTTTCATACAATAAGGCAGGTGCCTCACATCCTAAAATTTTTTCCTAATTGTACAGTGTACATCATCGTTGTCTAGTGAAAAGGCGCTATGTGGCATTTTTTGTTTAATGAAAATCGATTTTTTTATTTCTTATATCAATACAAAGGCACCTATCGCAAAATATGCATTGTCAAGAACTTAATTCATTTTCCATTATTTTTCAACACAGGCATTTTAACTTAGACAAAGACGATATATATTGCATGAATTTGAAAAACCTGAGTATTTCCTCCACATCTATGGGTTTGTGTGTACTCATAATAAAGTTTTCTCCTAGAAATTATTGCTGAGCAGAAGTTTATAAAAATATTAAATTTACTCTTTTTTTAAATAGATTCTCACTTTCAAAATCTAAATAATAATGAAAATTTCCCCGCAGCCATTGTTGATCAAAAAATGAATTGTTTTTAAATCAATAGTGGCCAATAATTTGAATTTTATTTGAGTTCATTCGCTTTTGCTTTTCTGAACCACTTAAATTTCAATTATAACGAAAAAGTTTGTTTCTAAGTTTGCCATTTTAAATAAATAGTAGCTTAAATAATTTTAGGAAATTCGAATAGAATATTTTTCTGACAAAGGTGATATCCAATTCAATTTTACTCATGAATTCACAAGAGGACCTTGGGACTATTTTCGAAACAAGTCGGAAATAAACATTGGGAAAATAAAGGAGGCTAAGATGTGTAAACGCGGACTTGGTACACCTTGGAAAGTTGAACGTGTTGTGTTGGCGGTAAATGCTGCTTACCAACATAAATTCAATAAGAGAACAGACTCCGTGTACAGATTTAAACAAACAAACTTTACTCTTACAGAAGGGTGCATTACGCTAAATGCATCAGAACCTGATAAAGCATTCTATACTGTGCCCGTCTACTAATTTGTGAATTTAAAAGAAATTTCTATGAATATTATGAAAGAAATCTTATCAATTTTCGAAATTTGCTCTTTACATAATTGTATTTACACAAAATTTTCTTGGTTGGCCAACTTTTTCAAAAAAATTTCCAGTGTAGCCTTCAATGGAATGTAATTAATATAAATAATTGAAATATCCAAGATGCTTAAAAAATTTTATCAATGTATATTTTGCAATTTAAATGAAAATTATGTTTCTGTCCATGTCGCACAGATGAGTAGGGGTAAGAATTTAGGTGTAAACCCGGTCGGCCCGAGAATTTATTCTAATTACTTTACTTTTAGGTTGTCATGATTCCTTGATAAGAAGATTCTATAATATTTTCCGCTTGATATATCAAGCTAAGAGAAAGTTGAATCCAATTATGAAATGTGCATCATTGAAATTGGAAAACTTAAGTTGAATTTCAAAAGAAATTATTTAAAATTTCAAAATATTTTTCAACACATTCTTTATAAAATACATTGCACTACTGTACTTAGTTTGATTTGTATTGACAGTTTAGTAAGGGTGAATTTCTTTGACATGCCTTAGCCCAAGCCCGGCACTGCTCGATTCGGCCCATGTTCACCTCTATGTTAAGATCTGAAAAAGTTCCAAATCAAATAAAAACACAATCCCCAATATATTCTCCAATCATTAGCAACAATTTTTTTACAAAATTCGATTTAATGTATTTTATAAGGTTATAAAGAATACTTTAAGAGCTTTATCCTCATTTTTACTTAAATTGAAATATTTGCTGCCCAATCTCCTAGCACAGATGAGTCGGTGGCAAAAATTTAGGTTTAAAAATTGATCTTAAGTTTTAAATAATATTTTATAATTGAATTGATACTTAAAGATCTAAAGTGATTCTCAAAAAAATGTCCAGCATTTGGAACTTTTTATTTTCCTGGCAGAATACTTCCTCTTTAATAATTGCCAAGCACCATAATACGTTAGACTGAGAATGGGACTGCGAAATGACCATTCAAGTTGGCAACGACGTCCAATACTTTCATTAGAAGAAATTTATTTAAGCGTTTTTAAGCCCTCTAAAGGTGTGTTTACAGCTTATCAATGAAATATAATATTTTGCGATCGAGTGCGCAATTAGCACAAATTCAGCTGTAAACAGCTGTGAAAGACGATCAATTAATAAAACTAATGAAATCAAAAGAATGCGTAATTGAGCTTATCAATTGCGCTAATAGTGCTGTAAACACTTGAAATACCATCATATTTCCACAATTGAGATGAAAGACGTGATCAAACCACTTTTGATATTTCGTCTTTCATTCCTTTCATAATTAGTCATTACGCTAGTGTAAACATTGAATCAATTATATTCATTCGAAACTAGGCATGCAACAGGAAAGGATCACGCCCCAATTGCTTGAAAAAGTTAAAGAATAAACGTTTCTGTGGGATATCTCTAATCCCAAATGTTTTGAATTATAAGATTCAATTGGGATTAAGTCAGCTGTAAACGCAGTATCAATAACAAATAAAAATGTGATAAACAAGTTCAATTGAGATGCTGTAAACAGCGTATCAACAACAATGCATTCTTCTCAATTTAGATGTATTATAATTCATTGATAAGCTGTAAACCCACCTTAACGGTCAAGAAATGTAGTGCAAATTTAATATTAACGTAAAATTATTTGAAATTATATTCACACTTTCAAATAACACACAAGATGAAAACGGGATTATATGTTAATATGCAGAGACTCAACATTGAGCGGCAAAACTTGCTAACCTTAAATGCTAAGCTTTTTTAAATTACTTGAATTTTAGGCCAGCTTAACGATTATATATTTTTATCACTCTTAAATGAACATCAGTAATAAAGAATATCACAACCTTACGATTTTTATACAATTGACAAAATATATACTGTAATGATCATTATCTTAATTACTTGAACATATTTATATTTTAATAAACAAAACGTCAATCCTACATTTTTTAATATAAGAAATGAAAGGCATCCCAAGTAACAATTTTACACTTTTAAGCGCGTATTTCAGCTTTAAATGCGCTCTTAGTAAGCCAAGCACTTAAAACGCGCTTATTTTGGCTCCAAAAGCGTAAATAAGCGCTTACTACGCGCGTATTTGGGTGCAAACAATAAAGCTTTTAAGCGCATATTTTACTAACCAAAATAAGCACTTAAAACGCACGTATTTGGTACCTTTTTCAGGCATTCAAGCGCTTAAAACGCGCTTATTTTATCTCCAATATGACTCTTCAAAAGCGTAAATAAGTATTCAATATATATTTAAAACTTTGTTACAACAACTACTAAACGAATTACATTCTATCTGACAACTTTAGGAACTTAAATCCTAGTGCAACATAGTGAGCTTTCTTTGACTCTCAGTGACATCGGAGTTCTAAAGATCTTTATAAGATTAAGAAAAAACCAGAAACCTTTGTCTGACTAAATAATATGATCTTTCGCACAATATGTCTTCATATTCTAAATAAATGATATAAATAATAGCACTTTAGTGTTTGATAAAAGAAATAATTCAATGAAAATAAAAAGCTGTGTTGAGAGCGTGATTAAATGGCTCCTATATATGGTTTTTAGGCTCTGCCAAGCCTTTATCATAAAGTGGCTTAAAAACACTGCTGAGAGCGTGAATTAACCCAAAATTTAGAAAAGAACCAAAATAAGTGCTTATACGCGTAAAATTGTTACTTGGGATTGGGATTGCTTTTCAATTGCACAGATTATGTAGAGCATGTTTCACAAACAAAACGCGTTAATTCTCTGTCATTTATATCAAAAATCCAGTAAGAATTTGTGCCAGTAGAAATTATATTACTAGACACGACTTCCGACTTTGTACCTGAACCTTAAAATCGTAGAAGAATCTAGTAATGAAGGTGATGCTCAAGTGGTCTATGTTATCGCAGCATTCACAGAGTCGCAGAGCATTTCATGACAACATTCCTTTAAAAATATCGTGGAGAATTGAAGCATTTGTTGTTTGTAGAAAAAATCCACGATTGTGGATTGTGTCATGTTCACGAAGGTTATATGTTAATCGAGAAGATCGCAATCACATATCAAAAGCATGTTACAAGAAAGGCATGAAAATTAATTACAAGAACATCAATGGAAAATTTAATGAGACTCGTTATTGAAAATGGTAGTTTTGTCTCCATAACAAAGAAAATTGAATAGTTTCATTTAAATATAACTCTAATCAATATCTAAAGATAAAGAAACTTTTTCACTTTTGAAAATGCTCAGTCCATTAAGAAATGTTTTTGATCTACACTAAATTTGTTGGTGGGCTTCTTCGATTAATCACAGGTGGTTTCGACTGACCAAAAACCCTTTGCTTTCCTTTTCTATAATTTGAAGTTGCATTCGCAATTAATGTTTTGAACAGAAAAGATCATCCACCAGAAATGTTTGAAGTAGTATATTTCTGTAACAATGTTTTTAAGTTTGAGTGATATTATATGTGAATGAATTGTTGCAAGTGTTTCCAAAAACTTATTGAGAACAAAATTGATTTGCCAAAATACTGATTGTTGCCAATACAAAATAGTAGTCGAAATAATTTTTAGCACTTTGTGTCCTTTACATTACTAAATTCTGAATAAAATTTTCTAATTCATATTCACTCAAATTTTCATACAAATATTTTCAATTTTTATGTACAAAACATATTTTTAATTGAATCTTATTTATTTTCATTTTTATATCATTTTTTATATCATTCGTTGCTTAAAAAATACAACACTTTAGAGGATTTAACTATTTATTTATTTATTTATTGGCACATATGTACATATATGCATATTATTTTTTTGCAGAATCAGTACAGTACAAAAAATACTTTGGGTGTTTAATTTATGTTGATAAAATTTGTGTTTTATTATTTCATCTGTGTTTTATTCAGCATATTAAATTGAAATATTAAGGTGGCACACCCACCCCAATGGCAATTGCCACTCCACTTCCAGTTTTACTGTTAATACATCTGTATTCTATTCATTTAGTTATCAGTATTAGGAATTGAAAAAATTTGACCACATTTCTCTGATAATTTTTAAACTAAAACATAAATATAAATGTTCAAGAAGTTTTCAATTCTTGAACAATTTTTGAATATCCAGTATTTTACTTAATAAAAATTGTGTAGACTGTGATGATCTTTGCAAGTGTTTTAGATGAACCTTGTTTGTTCAGTATTATTCTCAATTATGTAATCACACTAAACAATTGAGAAATTATTAAAAACAATTGTAATGCACATTTTTATATTAAAATTATGTATAAGTATTTACTGGAATGCAAAATATATTGTTCCTGGGAAAACTAATTGTAAAAATAACATTCAACAATGATATATTTTCGACATTTTGAAATACATTTATTTCAAATATCAAATAATTTACATGACATTTGTATCAATATAATTCGATTTTGGGCTGAAACATTGAGTATGTTTTGGAAAATAATGACCTAATTTGATGGAATTATTGATAAGTACTGGTTAAGCAATTCCTGGACACATATTTCTGTATGAGTGATTGTGATTGGCATTCAATAAAAGAACCCGACAATATTGATTACCTTACTCGACCCGGCCCTCCCCGAATATTGATTCACTAACCCGATCTAATCTCATTCGATGAAAAACAAAGCACTCAACATAAAAATGTCCATGAATAGAAAACAAATAAATACATTTTATCCAGATTATCATCCCCAAAAATTACCTGAGAGTAGCTCATCTGACCCCACCAAAACCAAATTGTAGTGCCTGACTCGACCCAATATCCGACGTCAGATCGGATAAAGTTGGGTATCTGACAACTATTTCTATCCTCTATTTCATAGCTAGACAAACCGCCTTTACATTACAGACAATTCCTGTAAAAATGACCCACTTGATATCAGAATGCAATAAAAAATGCCTAGAGCAAAACAAGTATCAATTTATTAACTTTGTGTTTTTAAAATTTCGCTTTGTTTAAATTCCAAATTTAGCTTAAATCTAGTTGTATTAATTTAACATTAATAACTAGTCAGTAATTAGATTTTGGTAATATTTCAATCTTTTAAGTTCTAACTTTAAATTAGCAGTCAAAGTTAAAGTATTAAGTTTAGGTGAAAACCAACTGCTATATTAAAAATAAAATTTATCTTTTAAACTTAGAGGATGACGTGTTAGAAAAGATAAAACCGATTAACTTCCGAATTAACTGCTAAATTGACTGCATTTAAAAATAAAACTATTCGCTACTAAACGCAAACCAAGTCGGGTTAATCAAGAATTACATAATTCATAACAAAGGTATAAAAATTTAGCTAAATTTTATAATACATAATATGTATATTATATATATATATATATATATATACATATGTATATATATATATATATATATATATATATATGGCAAAGTCCAAATGTAAGCTAGCAATATAATTAACATTTGTAAACTAAATTCAGTCTACCACCTTAGCTGCCTATTTGTAATCCCAATAAGTAACTAATAGCTGTAAACATATGTACTTAATGTAGCCTACTTTTTACTCGGTAATTATTTTAGAAAGCCCTTAGTGTTGAATATAATTTAAAAACAAACATTTACGATTGTTTTTACTGCTAGTATATCAGTTCATATGCCTTGATTATGTTTGTGTTATTAGTGGCAACTTAAAAGTTTGCTTGCCAATGAAATACCATGTAATTTTTTCAACAATAGTGTTATAAATAGAACGTTAGCTTTTGCAAAAATGTTTAGCTTTTGCAAAAATGCTATGTGAGTAAGCTAAGTCGAGCATGACTTCCAAGTAACCATAGCTTCTAAATTTATGATATCACAATTTTATTGTTTAATATATTACCACTACATCATCAGACAGTAGTAATTTTTGTCTAAGCATTACATAACTTTTAATTTAAGACACTACTATAATTAAAAAGCTTTATCATATAGTAATGTAGATGTACAATTGCGTTTTGTCTCCCAAAACGGAATCATGGCATCTTCCCAAGCAATAAACTTTTCTGCATTCTGTATATAATTAATAAGAACAATTGCAAATTAAGCACAGTTATTTGCATAAGCAGCTGTAATATAATAATAGGGCTTACCAAATTCGTATTACATTAAGATAAAAAAAATTATGTAGAATATTCGAAATGAAAATGTGTCTGATGAATTCAAGTATTACAAACATAATAACAAATATTATATGTTTTCTAATATCTAGATAAACTTACCCTATTAAATATTCTATCTTGCAAAATTAATAAAGTAGCGTAAAACTGCGGGTGTATGGCATAATTTGAACTCATTTGTCCCAAAATCGGAACTGAGTAGAATAAAATAAACAGCTGCAAGTTCACCAAAAGATTTTCACCAATCATAATTCGTTTCCTAATATAGACATATCAAATAATTTTGAAAATTCTAACGAATTTTTGAAAAGTCTTTTACTAAATTTAACCTCAATGACAGTGTCAATTTCAAATTTTAATGGTTGAATACATGCAGCAGAGCGTAATTTACTCATAATTGTTTCGTAACGCAAACAAATTGCAATATTAAAAGTGCTATAGATCTAAATACCTTTGATTTTTACATACTAATTCAATATTTTACGACGCCAGCTAGCGAATTTTGAAAAAAAATTTCGTCTAATGCAACGTTGTCAGGAATTTGTGGAATGCAAATTTTTTCCGCGTTAAATCCACAATTTAATCGGGCCAATTAAATAGTGTAGTTAAGACGAAAATTTATTCCATTCACCCAATTTTTTGTCGGGTGTTCTAAACAGTCAACTTTTACTAATTTTAAATAATGAAATTGATAAAAATATGTTATTTTGGAAAATCACTTTTGCTAAGCTAAAGTTTTCTAGAGAACTCTAATTCTTAAACAGCTTATTTTTGCAATCACAACCTGACTTTAATTTCTCAAAAGAAAGCTTCTACTTGATATGTGAATTTTCTAATACTGCTAATTCTGGAAAAGTTTTCTAGCAGTAGTTCCTATTTCTAATTATTTATTAAAAATAGGATTATTTTATTGTTTTACGGCTTTCCTTCTTTCCACTCTCTAAACAGTTCTATTTCTTATCAGAATTTATTTATCAAATACTTCCTACAAACTCTTGTATTTAAACCCTATCTCTAACTTGGAAACGCCCAATATATATATATATATATATACACTGTGTGTAGTGATACCCTGTTATTAACACAAAAACTATCACTAATGCTCTGCGGGGACGTATTAAGTCTAATTTGGCTTAGACTTTTTCCACTATTATGAATGAAGCTATCATTGCGCGATCCACTCCTCTTTCGTAATCACTAACACTTAATCGGATTATTATGCTCTCCAACCTCGACTTGAATTGGTACACTGAGAATCCGATTTATTTCACAGCGTAACGCAACTGAAACTAGCTAGGTAGGTTTTAATTCTATTTTAATCTAACAAGATCTAACGTTCCTGTAAGCAAAGATGAAAGCTAGCCCTTCGTAATAAACGTGAACTATGTCCGAATTTAATGTCTCAAGTCCGTCTGAGGTTTTTACGTTCCTACAGGACAAACCCTAATGAATTTATCACGGTTTTTCATAATAAAATTTCATAATATGACATTGTTTCCAAGAGTACAGTAAAACGGGTTTCAACCACTTTTATTTAATAAACTTTATTGTTAGTATAAAACACTATATAACACTAGGTAACCGTAAAAAAAACCTATGGCTGCTCGTTTAGGATAAGGTTTTTAATTCAAGATAACCCGAGAGCGTCTTACCACGAAGAAGCTCTTGTTATTTGACGAGATTGACGTTATGAAACTGGGCTGTCTCTGCGACCAGATGGGTTTCCAAGTGTACGATTCAACTGCACTTTCTTTGGCGTACCAGTTGTAGCTTGCGTCTTCTGACATCGTCTTTGATTAACTGAACTCGTTGAAGATCCTCTAATTCACTGACCTTCGCTGGTCCCCTGAAATCCTCTGAGATCCGCTCTCTCCATTGAGTTCTTCTTTCTTAGACCACTTTGAACTTTTCTTGTGATTCACTGAGGTTAACCGATAAGGTGTGAACCAAGCCTAGATTTCCGTTTTTAGTAACAAACCTCAGCTACATCCTCGGGAGCCTTACGTAGTGTTTACAAAGTGTCATCTAAGAAATTTTCTAGTTTGGTCATTCTAAGCGAAAGTTAACAGCAGCGTGCTTAACCAATCACAAATTGCTCTAGCAAACAATTTATATGAAATCACAAAACTGCTCTAAATAAATTTTACAAAACTAACTAAATTGATAGCACCAAAAATTTTTCCACAGTTATATAACTTTTATTATTAAAAAATTATAATTTTCAGCAATTAATAACATTAATTGAAAAATTCTTGAAACAATTTTGTTTATTTTCTACCCATTGCTACTTTGAATAGTTCACTGCGACAATACATATATATATATATATATATATATATATATATATTTTGGCGCTTGATGAATTATATTATAGCGTATTGAAACAAATAAAGGATTTAATTCCAAATCCAACCACTTGTCAATAATTACCGTTGAGCTTACAATCTCTTTTTTATTGGTAGCACACGCGATAGGTATTTACACATTCCATTTTTATGATTTCGAACACCACGTTTTCTGACATCATATTTAATAGATATATATTATAAAGTCCTTTGATGTGATGCGAAACAATTGAATTTCTACTCAACATTCTCCAATGTATTCAAGATTTTAGCTAAATATACTAATGAAATACGAAAATATTAATTAATGCATTTTAATAAATATCAGGTGAAAAAATAAGAATTTCATAATTGAATTTACGTATGGATATGGCTTGTATAATATTTTAGCTCATTAACATGTGCATAACTTATTTATATTACTCGCACTTATTCATTTTCTCAATTATTGAATATTTTAATGAAACTTATGCTAAGAATATGTTGCGTATTCAATACATAAATCATATATTTGAATATTTCGGTGAACATTTAATATTTTATATAAAAATTGTAAAAATATTACAAAAACCGTTAATTTACTATCTAGCAAAATAAAAGCCTAGAAGAAACGCATAAGGATTTTAAAAGACATTACAGTAATTCGTTCTATTGGCTATCTATCTATCTATCTATCTATATATATATATATATATATATATATATAAA
>CABFPE010000345.1:389345-407006 GCA_900660155.1 Hofstenia miamia | reverse complement strand
CATATATATATATATATATATATATATATATACAAAGAAACACTCATAAAATGTATTAAAATGTAAAAATTAATAAATATATTACTAAAATGTACGTGCTTTATACTGAAATCCAAAAATTAACACAATTCACAAACAATATACATTATTACTGTTTGGTCCACTATCAATTGCAGCCATTGAAAGTGTCGGTATAGTACTCAATTTGTATTTATGATGCCACTTGTGACATCGTATTAAATAAATAACAAACATAAATTCCTTCAAATCAAAACGAAAAAATTATTTACAAAATTCTATTAAATAAATATTAAACCCAAAACGTTCATACATTAAATCTTGTCTATGTGAACCTATTTTATTTATTTAAATATTTGAGTCTAAATTCAATTAAAATTTTATATTTTAATTATAAATCTAAAAAGTTGGGCCAATTTTTTCGTAGTTAAGACGGAACCATCCAACAAATTCATGTAATTAAGACTGAACAACTCTTGCATTCCACAAAATCCTGACAAAGTTGGGAAACATGTTTGAAAAAAATATGTGCGGATGAAATTTTTTTAGTTTGCATAAGCAGATTGGAGAATGTCAATCCATGTGCCATCTCTACTCAGTTCTGAGAAGTGTTCAAAAATATTTTAAAAAATTTCCAATTTTGTTTTTAATTATTTCATTTGTTTCTTGAATGTATTTGTTTTTAACATAACTTGGATATCCGTCATTTTCTAAATTCCATATTAATTTGTTTTTTTCTTGGCTTATTGTTTCATAAAAATTAGACACAAAAAATATTAAGAAATCCTAATTGATTTAGTGCTATTTTGTATGCTACAGGTGAATTTGAGTTGAAATTATATATTGAATGTATATATGGAAGATCAATACAAAGAAGTCTTTTCAACAAAATCAATAAAACAATGAATTATCATGCTGAAAAAAAATCCTGCTTAGAATCCTTCAAAAATATTTTCAAGAGCTAAAATAAAGAGATCTTTTTTGCTCCTCCCCTCCCTTTGTACTAATATTATTTTAATAGAACATGTTTGTATATTTTAATAGAATGTTTGCATTGAAAACCTATATTTAAGCAAAAACCCTAACCCATCTATTTTCTTTGTCAGTAAGCCTCAGAGTCAATTGATGTTGCTGTCAAAACTGAATAGCATTTTCTTTGAATTGATTACAGGACAAAGTTTAAAAATATGAAATACACACAAAGAGTATGACATCATGAATAGAAAGAGACTCTAATTTGCTATCAATTGTGCTACGGACATAAAATTAGTTGAAATGGTCATCAAATTACTCTGAGTCTTAGTGACAAAGAAAATACCTGAATTAGGTTAAGGTTATGCATATGTTTTCAATGCAAATATTCCATGTTCTATGAAAATACTGTTAGTGTGTGTGTGTGGGAAGGATCAGGAGGGATGGAGGAAGTGGATGGGAAACAAAAAGATGCCAAAAAAGTAGTATATATAGCCTATATTAAGTCAGTACTAAGAGATGAACATGAGGACGTCTCATTGTGACACATTAAAATTACACTTTATTATAAATTTATACAAATTGATTTTTGATATGTTATTGAACAGCCTGTTTTAATCACATGTGTTTTAGTATCTTTTAACTAACAATTGAACAAAACTAAAAATTATGCATATTGATTTTTCCTTTGTTGTGCCATTTGGATGATATTAACTGAATATTTATTTAAATTTTCAAGTCATAGTAGAGTTTATACCATAGCTAAGAGATTTTATAGACATTGTTTTACACTAAATTGACCTATAAAATATTAGTTTGTAATTGTCGCAAAATTCTTAGGAATCTGTTTTTTAAATACCATGTGCCTGTATTTTTTACATGTGTATAATACACTATTTACTATCAATTTACAAACATTGTATTTTTAGAAGGTGGCCTCAATATGGAGTTGTGACTTTTTTGATGAGCAGAATTCATATCTACAGATTTGAAATTGAATGTGTAGCAGTACCTTAGCTACAAAATATGTTCTCATTCCTATTACAACTACAATACAATGGAAAAGTGGAGAATGAAAATTGTAAATTAATGATACAAAGCAATGGAAAGCAGAAAACCCATATAATAGTTACAAGTATGCAAAAGCTATAAACCAAAATATACTGAAAAATATGCACAAAGTCAACAACAAAAAAGAGTCTAAAAATGTATACAACCCTGAAAATCAGTATAAACCAAAGAAAGATAGAAGAGATGTGAAAAGTCTACAACTATTTAAAACTAATATAATAATAGTGTATTAAGGAAAGCATGTATTTGTATAATTCCTACTATTAGCATCACATGTATAATTTTTCAAAAAACAAAATTTTCCTCATCATGTAAGTCTATATTTCCTATGCTAGTAATGCTTAAGTATACAGAATAGTTTTTCTGTTTTGTATTTTGTATATTAGCAAAAAATCAAATTTAATGTAAGAATTTTTATGATGAAATAGTGGCATATTTGAAAAACAAAATGTATACCTTTGTATGTAATGCATAGATTCCTGAAAAATTGAATTAATTTTTGTATATAGGCTAGCTAAGCTATAGAAATGCATGGAATTTTTTTCATATAAGAAAATTAATCATTAGTCAACAATGTATTATCACAAAACACAATGTAAACCCCTGATTAGTCAGCTAACAATGCCATGTATATTAAAAACTTTTTAAAAATTAATTTTCTCCACCTAATTAGTCAACAACATTTCTTGTAATCAATTATATCAATTTGCCCAAATCCTAGAAATCAAAAATACAAAATTCATCAAAAATTATTTTGCTCAATTTCAGTAGATGACATCAAATTGAATTACTTCCATTCAACTTGGCAAATATTCATAGGAAGTTTGTCCTATTTCAGGGTGTCCCAATGAGACGTCCTCATGCTCATCTCTTACTACTTAAGTCATTTCAGTTTTTTTGGAAAACCACATTCAAAGTGTGAGATTGGGAGACCAGAACAATATAAAGCCTAATATGTGACTTGAAAAGATAACACCTTTTTTATGCTTGTGTTAAGTATATTTGTTTAAGTATATAGTGCTGTAATATTTTTCCTTAGGTTCTTTTATCAAAATCAATAAATGTTTCTATTCTCAATGCATAGGCACTTATCAAGTATTTCTAAAGGTGGGGCAATTCCTATCTGAAATATATAAGGCCTAGGATGTTTTTTCACCCTCTTAGCATAATGCCATCTATATATGATAAATAAACCAAAAAGAGAGACAGAGGCAATATAATGCTTTTTTTAAATTCTTAGAATATTCTGCCCTTGAACCATAATAGGAATTTACTCTAAGGGTGATATATGCCTTGCCAAAACCATACTAAATGAGAAGTTTTCCATTGAAGAATTCATTGTACAGCAGTGATTTTAAATGTGGATTTTTACAGAAAATTTCTTGATATGGAAAGAAGCCATTTTGATTAGGACTATAATTTCTAGGAAATACCACTGCTTTCAAAATTTGATGTAGAGTTGACTTCTCTTCATCCATGTACATATCCCCTACTGTTGCTTTAATGACAAGATAGGGAATAGAGTACTGTTGAATAAAATTTCATGCTAAATTTTTTACACATATCTACAAAACTATTCAAAATGAATTCACCATCCACCATTGTCCACACTAAATCTTTCATTATCTAAATAATGTTACCCATTCACCCAAAAGATTCATTTGAATAATACTAACTAGCTTATGCCTTCCATTAAAAATTCCTCTATATTTATGGAAAACTTGTCCATTACTATTAATTTGGTTGATTCTTGATATTGATATTACAAAACCTGCTTCAGATTATGTATTTGACAAGTGTTGTGTTAATCATTGATAAAATGTATAGTCTTTTAGGTGATGTTAAATTCAGAGCCATATAAAATTCAATACATTCTTTCAGCACTTCAATAGACAAACTGTTAATTATGCTTGATCAAATGCATTTTTATATTAGAATTATTAAAATTGAATAGAATAGAGTTACAATGTATTAATTCAGTTTTTTACTAGGCATAACAAATTCCATTGTGCTCACATATATTTTCAACATTTTAGCCATTATTGTTGATCATCATCTCTGAGGCTGTGCCACCCACAAAGTCATACATTTCAGTATTCAAGAAGAGGTAATTTACCTGAGACAGTTTGTACTTGTAATCTACAAAATTGATTTCCTAGATGTACAGTGATATAGATTTGGTATATTGAGTTTTAGATTATCCATTTCCAAGCAAAAATGAGGCATTTGAGTTTGAGGTTACACTTCTGGCACAATCATATTATGTATCTCTAAATAGTTTTCTAGTCATAAATCACCAGTAACCATCAATGTGCTGGCTGCAAATAGCAAGTAATACAATGCTTCCTCCTTACTTCCAATTTATATTGATAAGAAATAAAGTAAACATTTTTTTTCATTTCCTGTGATTATTAGTTTTAGAATTAACTTTTGAATTAATAAAGCTAACTGATATTTGAGAAGGGAAATTCTTTGACCAGTGAGTTGTTGCACTATGATTAGACTGTTATCAATTACTCCAGAATCATTTTTGACAAATACAGATGACATCAATATTATGTGTCTCTCCTGTTTGGATATGAAATTTTTGTCATTAAGGGTTTATTTCCCTTTCAAACATAGTAATCAAATCAAAGCAAAAATTTATGCATTTGGTTACTGGCTTCTTGCCAAATTCTTGAAATGTAAAAACATTACATATAATTCACATTCTCTTACCTCTAAGAAGTATTATCTAATTTTTTTCAGATTAGCATTACAGCCATTTTCAGATTTCAAATTTGTTGTAAGAATACTAGAGCTTACATATTTTGTGAAATCCTCTATTTGCAAAACTAATCATACAGCCTTTCTTCTTGCCAAAACTAGTCATGATATCCACAAGTTTGTATTGAAAGACTATTTAGAGTAATTCCTCAATTTGGTATCAAACTTGGGTATTGTTTTGAGGGTAGGAAGAATGACTTTATAATCATAAAAGTACAAATAAACAGAGATTCAAACCCAGATTATGACCAATCAAACCAAATGGATAACCAAATTCATCTCAATGAGTCTACTACAATGTTTTGTGACATCATCAAATGGCCAATTTGAAACACAAAATTATTTTAAATGAAATTTTGTCAATTTGTAAAATTTTTAATTTTGTGAACATTCTGAATTTGGAAAATTT
This sequence comes from Hofstenia miamia, assembly GCA_900660155.1. NCBI lineage: Eukaryota > Metazoa > Xenacoelomorpha > Acoela > Hofsteniidae > Hofstenia > Hofstenia miamia. Next base: position 401,770 of record CABFPE010000345.1, on the reverse strand, counting down.
TCAAACATGAACTGACTACCTTAATATTAATTTTTCAGTCCTACAAAGAATTCCAAAAGCAAAGTACTTGGCATCTGAAAAAATTAGAAAATTTAGGATGTCAATAAACATTTTTATGTTATGTATGAAACAATATTTTGATTTGCAAAACTTACAAATAAAAACCTATAAAATGTAACCTGGAGCAAAAGGAAAAAAGAATGAAGGAATATGAAATTATATAGGCAAGTCAGAAATCAAGTGATTGGAGTATTATTAATATTTTATCCTCAACTTTCTGACTTTTTCCACTTCAAATTTCTACTTTTGATCTCTAAACAAATTCTGAGTTTTTCATTGCATACTACATATTTCTATATCAGTTATTCACTACTGTATCATATTAGTTTCTGGCATTTGATTGATAATTTGCCTTAGTCTAATTGTTTTTCTTCACAATCTCTTGAACAAATCATAATTTTCTCAAGATTAAATATTTTGTGAATAGCCCCATTATTAATGAAATATTTAGTGACATACTTTGATATTTCTAAGAAAGTATTAATGGACATGAAACTTCAAATGCTGCTCATCATAAAAACCTTAGCTTTTATTATAATATTCAAACTTATTTTTAGGGAGAAACATGTACCAGATATTTTTCAGTTTCTCTAGCAGTATATTCAAATTCTACAATTTTATTGGTACATATTTTGAAACCCTATAAAATGAAAACATCCTTTACATAAAAACATAAATCATTATTAATAAACTAACAAGAAAATTGAAAACTTTTTTTCTAGTATTTCTAATATTGAAAATATAAATAAATCAGGGTTTTCAAGTTGAGTTCAAGTGTCTTGATCTGATTTCAAGTTTCTACATTTCAAGTTCAAGTTTGATCATTTTTTGAAGAAAATTCTGAGTTTTATCAAGTAAATATATTTATATTAAAAATGTTTTATAAAATCATATTTCTTGAATATCTAGGCAAATGCCTCTAAAAATAGTTCAAATATTTAAATAACACTATACATTTTATAATAAATTTGATATTGTGACATTATTGGATGTTCCAAATCTTTTTCCAAATCTTTCCAGCTTTCATATATATTCTGTCTACAATATTTATTTAAAATATATTGTACTTTAGCCCACATATGCAAAAAATATTTGCAAATAGTTTGAATAAATTAATTTAACAGTTGCAAAGTGTGGTTATTAATGTAAAAATATATTGAACATACTTACTCATATTATTTCTGCTTTTTTCAAAAGTTTTTATGCATTTAATGATAAATAGAACTATTGATTTTTCAGATTAATATTATAATATTTATTAATTTTAGGTAATATATTAAATATATTATCACATGAAATATTTTGAAATTATAAGTATTGCTTCAAACCATTTTGTTTGATGGGTGTTAAACAGACTCTCTGACATGATTATTAATAATAAAAATTCTTTTCATTTTTCCAGCAGGGGAGAGATATTTAATAATTTAATTATTAGAGATAGATTAAAGAGTAAAGAATTTTGTTAAAAGTGTTGCAATATGGCTATTAAATAATTTGTCAAAGCATTTGCCAACATTTTTCAATGAAATTTGGAATCCTTCCTTTATAAATTTTGATAAGTATTGGATATGCATTGCAAAGTGGAGTAATAAAGCAGTATCATGTATATGCTAGACAATTTTCCACCACAACAATATAAAGATCTTGCAAAAATACAACTCTAAATATCAATATTTTTAAATATCAACATAAAGTGATACGGCCTTAAATGAGTCAGAAAACAAATTACGACTTTATGATTCAAGCCTAAGTAAAGCCTTAAACCAATATTATTATTACGGAAATGACAGTTTTGTTATTCGTTATTGCTCAATACTTTCCTTCCAAGGATTTGATTCAATAAAGTGTTCTAAAATGCTTAGCATTTATTCAGGTACATTCTAACAAAATTATTCGCAATTTTTCAAAGTAATTTCGTTGCCATCCATTAGAATTACCACTGTAAGATCGCCAGCATAGAATATATATTTTCAATCAATATTTTTTCTAGTAGATATAATTTTCGATGTCACGTTAGTGGAGATATATTCCAAAAATTGCTCTACAGAACTTTGTTTTTAAGTATTTGTATAAATTTAATTTCAATAAAATATAACTATTTTATCGTACTGTTGGGCTCAGTGGTCGATCTTATTGCGGTATATTTATAAATACAGAGTTTTCCAAAATTATTGCAATTTTTCATTTTACCTTTATGAATTTCTAAGTATATTTATTTATGCAATTGTGTTCATAACTTTTTATGTATTTTAGGAATTCACTTACTTATTTTGCATTTTGTTATTGTATTTTAGCATTTGTTTATCTTTTATACGAATCTGGGAATTTGGAAGTTTTATTATGCTAATGGCGAATCTCTTGGAACAATCAAATATATCTCATAAAGAACAAACATTCGAATGTTTATGGACGTTGCTTTTTAAAAGCTGGGTGTAATTGCACAATGAATTTTTCAGAATCTGCATAGCATCACAACAATGTCTACATTCTTACTGTTGGTATGGATGCAATTTTCGTTTATCTTTAAACGTACTCCTATAATTTTGATAGGTCAATTAAAGATGTTGGAGACTAGAGCTTTTCTAGAACTTATGCAACATCAACAGCGTTTTGAATGCTGGTAAACCTCAACATCACAAAGAGTTAAAGAAAGATTATTGAGGAAATCAGCAATGCAACTTATACCTGAAATGACCTGTTGCAGCTTGGTGCCAAGACTTTGTGTTTCAATCAAATCCATTATCTATTATTAGTATATATTATTATTATTCCTAAAAATACAAGCATTTCAAAGGAAATATTTAAGCTTTGTTCAATTGAAAATTATGCATGGATTCTAAATTTATAACATGCGGGAATTTCGGAAAACACTGTATATGGTATTTAAATCTCTATTTTATGTTATTTGTTAGATGCATTTCTGAAAAACAAAATTATTGTTATAACCAGTTAATGATTTACTAGTTTTTTAATTTCATTCTAAATCTAAAACTTCGTTTTTAGAGTCGAATTAAGAAGTTATGAATTTTCTTCATTTCATAATTCTAGGTGTTATTTTTAATAATTTATAATCAGTTCCAAGCAGTGTTTCTCCGTTTAGAAGAGAATTCATTTTTCAAGTGTTGTATATTTTGTTCAAAATTACCGTTGACTTCAAAGTGCTTTCTTAAAGTTTATATGCAGTCTGCATTATGCATAGTATTTATACAGATTTTACTTATTCAAGATATTCTATCATGACAATCTGAAGTAGAATTTTTTAAAATCCCTAAAACAGTAATTTTTAAATTAATTATTAAATGTTTTACAAAATCTAAAACACTTGCTATTTAATTTTACCTATACAATAATTTTAAGCGTGTAAAATGGCGAAGATTGAGCACTTACCTCAATTTGAATGTATCGCCCTGTCAGTATTTAGAATTTGGTGAAAAATTTATTAACCTTAAACGGCCTGATGTCCTTTTTAAAGGACAAATCGTTTTTCCAAATTTACAGAGAATTTTTTCCAAGCCTATTACCAAATTTGAAAGTGTTTGCATGCACGTATTGCTGTGGCAGAGATTATTGACATGATTAACAAGTTTTCTTCCAAAATTTCGAATTTTTGAAAAAATTTAAATGCTCTTCATACATAGTGTTCATGAATTTAAAAGTTTTGAGCCCATAGAGTCAACAAATAACTTTGAGTGTTTCTTAGTATGTGCAGAGAATTCCCTGCGGATTTAGAACTAAAAAGAAATAGGAGACTCTGCTCTATCATGGGGAGTTTTCAGATTTAGCAGAGATTTAATTGTTTTTGAGCTATTATAAGAGTTTAAAAAATTTTTTATGAGTATGAAAATTTTTCAAAAATCCACATGCTGTTTAATGGTAATGTAGTCTGATTTTGAAAAATATTGATTTTCAATTTATGTGGAACTTTGACCTACAATTCATGAACAGTGTGTAATTAGTTAACTTTACGTATTTTTTAATATTGTTTTCAGGTAGCCCTTCAGAGATATGGATGCAAAATATACGTCTGATAAAAAAATTGAATTCATAATGCAAAAATTGAGATGAGTGCCTAAAATCAAAGTCTTATTTTGTCTCCGAACTTTTTTCATGGATTATAGGTTTTGGTTTGCAGTATAAGCTACTTAGCTTTTTTCATAAGTCCTATATAATATATAGTTTATAGTTTCGGGTTTTCAGCTTAATATAACAATTTAAAAAGCAAGAGAGCGCTGAGCCTGAATAATTTTTTCCACTATCATTACCGTATAAAATGCGCTTGATATTGATAGAAAGTATTTCAAGTTTTGATACTCCGTGGCAGTGTACAATTTGCTTGCAAAATTTCGGAGTTTATGGTTTTTTGTAGAATTCTATTAACAATTAACAGCTTTTGGCATGTAGATGTAATAAGAGACATTTCAATATTGTGCAAGCAATATGCAAAGTGCATTTATGATTTAAGTATTGTAAACTTCACCCAAACGTAGTAATTCACATTAATATTGCATTTTAGAATCAATTTTCTTAATTTATTATTTTAACCATATAAAATGCATCATGTAATAGCTATTTAAGCGCAGAGAATTGCTGCAAAATTTTCTAAAAAATACTTTTTAAAATGTTATTTTCAATTAGTGACCAAATAATCGAAGAATCCAGTTTTACGAATGATGATCAGTTCATTCGTATATATTTTAATAATTTTCCAAGTAAATATTGTCAAATTCAATGTGTTCTGAAAGTAAGTTATTATTGTGCTGGAAAGCAACATCTTGCATTTTTCGACATTTAATTGTTATCCATAGTGTTTTGAAAATATACAAAGTGTTTCATGGCAGTCAAAAATAAAAACAATTAAATTAGATTGTGTTTTGTTACAAAGGATATCTATGAAATTTGAGGAATTTTCGATTAAGTTTAGGGAATCATGCATTTCTGTTCAATTCACAGCTTCATTATTTTTCATTTCTAATGATGTATAAGTGCTCTCTGTGTAAGCCAATGTTTTTTTTTAGTTTGTCGAAGATTATTACAAAATGTTTTCAATAGCTTCTGAATATTAAACAACTATATCAATAACAAACAATTTTTGATGTCAATATTTGCAGTAATTCATGATTTTTCTTATATATTTTTCATTCAATATGTAAACTAATTCTTTATATGATATAATAAAACCGGAATTTTCAGTCCAGAACAAATTTCATAGCATTTTCAAAGACATCTAACATTCGCAAGGATATGATGTCTTCTTGTAAACTACAACGCTCTAATGGTTTTTCAATTTGTAGGTCCTCTCATTTTCATAGTAAGTTTTTTGAAACAAGTGTATATATAGTGCTCTTTTGGTTTTGTAATTGAAGCCCGACTTATATCACCAGATTATTTTATATAGATTACAGATTAAAATGATTAAATTTGGAATTTGATATTATAGTTATATTTAAATTTTTCTGAACTAATTAAGTTTGACTATACGTAGCTACTTTTTGGAACATCATATTCTCACTCGCTATCCGGACTAATTCATTAAAATGATCTATATTCAATGCTTATTCAATACAGCTTCTGTTAGCACTCTTGAATAGTCATGCATATATTTACTTAGGGTGATTTAACTAAATTTCTTATCTATAGAAATTGCATGATTTGCTAAGAATCTACTGTTTGCAAGCGTAAATCCATTTTAATCGTTAAAATAGTTTATGAATAATAATAATTGTTGTTTGTTATTAGATGGCAACTGATTGTGCCCATCCAGTATATTGCAAACCATGCCAAGTAGAGTTGGTAGGTGGAGAAGGAGGGTTCTGCAAACGCTGTTCCAAGATGCTGTGTATGCGGTGTTCTTCTAAGCATAAGGAAGAGAAGAAACACGATTGCTGTCGTTTAAGTTCGGAAAACATACCAATTTGTTGTGAACACGATATGAATATGGATTACTATTGCAATGATTCAAATTGTAAAGAATTTATTTGCAGACAGTGCGTGCGTGATTATCATGATAATCATCATATCTGCACTGTTGAGGAACATGCCCGACGTTGTAAAGAAGAAATTTCAAAAATTATTCAAACAAATGAAGCCACGTTGAAGAGAATACAGGAATATGAAGCTCAGCTACGAGAAGCCAAACAAATGTATGAAGAAAAATTTAAGGAAATGGAAGAAAATATTAAACGTCGACGCGACCGTGTCATCCAAATGGCAAATGAGGATTATAACAACGAATTTGCAGACATGTTTGCTCAGACATTGTTTGAACCAGAAAAGGTCAAGATTCCCCAACCAATTACGGAAGAAGAAGCACAGGAAATTATTAATTCGTATCTTGCCAGAATTGATCTTGAAGATAGCACTTAATTTCCTTCAAATCCTCAAAAATGACATTTTTGTTAATTATTGTACAGTCTTTATCTTATTAAATATAATTTTTGCTTATTTCATCTTAGATAAAGGGGCATACTCACCTGCATTACTTACATGTTAACGCACTTAACTTCTCAATGTGTGTAGATAATATTTTGTTTTGTCCCATGCAATATCCAGGGCTTTCCTATAAGTTCTTGTTTTGTGCATTTTTATCATTTAATTTGTCTTGCAAGCGTATCAAACACTGAACAATATAAAGGTAAATGCCATTCAATCTTTTGGCATTCGCAACACCTAATTACCGCAGACTATAGTAACATTCATTTGGGCGACACTATAATAATTTGCACTTTGGTAGTAGACAAATATAAAATGTACATTTTGAAATATACTTTTTCTCTAAGCGTTTGAATCGTTCAAAGTTCCTATAGGGCATTTACAATATAATTTTATTCAGTCAATAGTCTAGTGAAAGAGCTTGACTTTCCATTTGGAGAGATTGAGCAACTTTTTGGGAATATTGCGTTTATTTTTTTAATGGAAGCCATTATTGTACGACAAACCCTTTTTATTTCAAGCATCAATTATTGTACTGTATCAAAAATTTTAATAACGTTAATTTTCTAAAGTTATATTGCTTAAAATACCGTTAACTCCTTTTACAAAGCATAACAAAAATTATAAGAAACATGGGATAAAAAAATAAATTTTTTACGTTTCATTTCTGTTTGAAGCATTTTCTAGAAATATAATATTAGTAGTATTAAGCAGTAAATTAGAGAAGTATATTTGTACATACTTCATTAACCCTAAACTGCCTTAGGCGTTTTTAGTTTTTACATAATTCTAACAATTTCTTTAAGGTCTTCAAAATATTCCCACCGATTTTTTTCTTTAGATATCACATGACTTGCAAATGCTGGTATCTGAGATTGCATGCAAAGCTGCACCCACGACAGCTCCGATGTAGTGGAATTTTGAGATGAGGAAGAGGCATTCCTCTGTTTTAGAGTGCTTTCAGATTTTCAATATCTTTTTTAGTTCATGAGTTATAAAAGTTCAAATTGATTTCAAAAATTCCTTCAAAGCTTAGAGGTAAATGGGAAAGTTGTGGCAATACAAGAAATAAGAAATTTACAATAGTTTTACATAGCGAAAATATAAATGTCATTGGATAACAAAATGATAAATTTTCAAACGCATCAGGATGTTTTTAGTGGTGCACACTAATGGGAAACTAAAAGAAAAATTTCAAATCCATTGGTGCGAGAATTTTTTAAAAGTTGAATTTTAATTAATACTACTGGGGTGTTTTAATACCCATTCCTCGTATTATGATGCCATGTAAAATAAATTTTAAAAAAAGTAAAAATTCAAAATGGTTGCTGTCGCCATAGCAATGGATGTCGATATTGCTCCCCGACGCTAGATGTCCGCTGCTATCCAGTACTTCCACCAATTAAGAGGCATTGTCCACAGAAACGAGCTCATTCACCCAATTTTACTAAGCTAATTTAGCTATGCCTTTGTACTGTTGAGCGGTCTGGCACAATCGCGGATGAACAGATTAAATAAAGTCTTCAACAGGTCAATTGCAACAATGTTTCACAATAATAGACAGACTCTAAAACAACACAAAATATTAGCAACTAAGTATCTCATTCAGTATCTCTGTCTAATCAATTTAGGTAAGCAAATAAATGTAATTAATACGCAAAATATAATAAACTGCAAAATCAAAATTAACGCAAGAACAAACAAATGTATATGTAAATATCGAGTAAAATAATCATTTTGGCAACAATCATACTGCGTACCATCTTCGAAGTTATGGAATATTCTGCCAGGAAATATTAGAAATGCAAAGATAATATAAAAATTTAAAAAGCTGCTTAAAGAAAACTTATTAAATAAACCATTTTTACTCGGCATGTCAAAACGATTAAATGTGGTAGAAACATACATATTTTTAAATTGTATATATTTGTTTTTTTGTTTCCTTAGTGTAGCCTGTTTTTAAATTTGTACATAGTGTAAATATATATATATATATATATATATATAGTAGATTGAAGTGTATAATATGTATGTAAAAAATCTGTATATATTTAAAAAGTTCAGAAAATGAATATTTTAAAATGATCAAAGGATGTGCTGAAAATGTCCTCTGTTTTGCTCCATGAGAGCTTGAAGTCTGAGTTGAAAATTGTCAATGGCTGCCACTGTTGTTTTGGTCGTGATCCGTGAAATTGCAGAACAAATTCGTCACTGAAGTTCTTCCAAATTCTGAGGCTTTTGGCAGTGATACACTTTGGATTGAAGGTCACCCCAAAGCCAAAAGTCACACAGATTCAAATCCAGTGACCACGCAGGCCAGGGCTGAGGAGATAAAAACATTTAATAATGTTGATTCGGTCCGACAAATCAATATGGCTCTCTCATCAGTTCACTGCTGCAGAGCTCGCGTCCTTTCAAAATGATTTTAAGTCTGATGAAATGAATTTAAAGTCTGATTTTAAAATGATTTTATGATCTTCATTCAAATATTGATATGACAATGATGCTTCTTTAACATTGAATGACACTGTAAGGTGGCTATTTTAAAAGAACATTAAGCAAGATATCAAATTCCAAATTCAAATAAAGTAAGACAGGAAAGCAATAAAATAAAGCAACTCGTAAATATTCCTAATGTGTAGTAAAATTAGGAAATAAGAATGCAAGATTTCATTAAAAAACTACGACGGGACAACCTTATCAAATTGTTAGTCACTTTTGACTCACCCTGTANTTGTTTTTTTGTTTCCTTAGTGTAGCCTGTTTTTAAATTTGTACATAGTGTAAATATATATATATATATATATATATATAGTAGATTGAAGTGTATAATATGTATGTATATATATGTTTCTTGTACAATTACAGACAATAAAGGCTAATTAATGTCAATGTCATATTGCTGCTAATTTTGTAAAATCTAAAAATGTATTATTGTACTATCGTTATAATAATAAATGCTGATACCTTAATCTCAAAATAGATTAATTGCAGGGCTGTAGTCGAGGTTTATACGCCTTATACTTTCCACCTAAAATGATCTACTAGCGTGTTCTCGCAGAAAATTATAACGTTTTTATGAATATACGCGGTATGACCAGGTCTACTACATCATTGAGAGAGTACCCATAAATTTTAAGTTTCCTTTTTTTCAATTGACCAAATTTTCGAATTATTTAAGAGTAAAAATATTATTAGTTGATATATTTAGAATTTGTACAACATTCATGAAGAAATTATTTTGAGATTTCATTGTATTTATATATTATAATTTGAGAAAATTTCGAAATAGAAAGAAAATTTTCACAATGCATTGTTTTAAATTAAAGGAACTTTAAAAATAATGATAAAATTTAAATGAAACATGAACTGGTACAATAGTACTGCATCTACTGTCAGCTGATGAGTGTTACTACTGTTTTGGATTTTACAACAAATTATAAATATAACCAATACAAATAAATGTATATGATACCGTAGTAATTTACTTCAAAAATATTTCAAAATCTTTGCAAGATAAGATGTTCTTTATTTAGATAATATTTTCAATTACAAGACTGGTTATTATCTGAATAGCGTCAAGAATGATAACAAATAATTATAATATTTACAAAAACTAAGACTATAAAATCTTTTCTGTTCAGACTATGGAAATTATTTCCGCGTTATTGTATAATCTTTGTTGTGAAATTTGATTTCTAGTATAATGATAAGTTCTTATATTGAGCTTATGACAAAAGTTTGGTAATGATATTGAATTATAAGGAGGTAATTAATTTGGTATTTTAAAAAACTTGATCAAAATATTAAAAATAAAAAGTTGATTTGGAAACAGCATGGATGACAAAATGTAATTTCTTGTTTTGGAGGAGTTTTTCTGACAAACATTGTATTGTAAGTTTTTTTACTAATGAAATTGTATTTGCATAATTAAGATGACTCATGACTAAAGCATGAAATAATTGAATCACATTGGCAGAGATTAAGTGTTCAGCTACCTGTGATATTTTGATGCTCATTGCCATGCGCTTTAAGATTTCTTTTATTTGCAGCTTGTATGTTAATTTTGAGTCAATAGTTATACCTAGATAGAGGAGATTGAGGCGTTATTAAAGGATGCAAAAATTCAGTTTTTTCACAGTTGTTCAATTTGTGCATGTTAAAATATTTACTCAATTTTTCACAAATTTGTTCTACATCATTTATTGCTTGATTTAAGGATGCATTTCAACTAAAAATACATGTATTATCGGCGTATTGAAGCAATTTACAATTGGTGTATTGCTGCATGTCGTTTACATATATGTTTAAAAGTTACGGTCCTAGAATGGTACCTTGCAGTACTCCGTTTTTAAGAGATAGCCAATTAGAGAAAGTATTATTTAATTTGACACACTGAATTCTGTTGGTTAGATAACTAGATATTAATTTAAGGTTACTTTTACAAAATCCTAGCTTTTCTAATTTCATATGTAAGATATCGTGATTAATAGAGTAAAATGCTTTTGAAAGATTGAGGCAGGCAACTGCAACAAATTGGTCAGCGTCAAGAGATGATCGCCAATTTTCGGTAGCATATAAAAGAGTTGAAAAATTCTTGCGGAAACCAAATTGTGTTTTTAACATTAATTGGTGTTTTGAAAGGTGGTCACTAATTTTAATAATAATAATAATAATAATAATAATAATAATAATAATAAGTGGCCAAGGGGTAAAAGGCTAGACTGGGACCGCGAGGACCCGGGTTCGAGCCCGCCCCCCGACCCTACCTTCAATGAGAGTGAAACTGAAAGAAAAGGCCCTCAGTCCCCGGCAGGCCTTAAATGGTCAGAGGGTGCGAAGAATCTCCGGTCAGGTGGACTCCACAATCGGGAGTGTGGACTCGAGAAGTGGCAGTATAGGATCCACACAGACCAATGGACAACGGCACAAATGGACAGATGAGCAGAACAGAACAGCATTGGAGTGTTACAGAAGAAGCAGGCCAGATGAGAGGGGTTACAGGAAGAGAATGTTGGAAGAATGGAGGAAGGCAGAAACAGGATTAGAAGTTACAGAGCAGAGGCTTGCAGGACAAGTGCGAAAGTTACAGTTGGATGAGAGTAAAGGGAAAAAGAGAGTTGAACAGGCTAAGCANGGTGGACTCCACAATCGGGAGTGTGGACTCGAGAAGTGGCAGTATAGGATCCACACAGACCAATGGACAACGGCACAAATGGACAGATGAGCAGAACAGAACAGCATTGGAGTGTTACAGAAGAAGCAGGCCAGATGAGAGGGGTTACAGGAAGAGAATGTTGGAAGAATGGAGGAAGGCAGAAACAGGATTAGAAGTTACAGAGCAGAGACTTGCAGGACAAGTGCGAAAGTTACAGTTGGATGAGAGTAAAGGGAAAAAGAGAGTTGAACAGGCTAAGCAAAGGGAAGATGAAGTGATAGACGTTGAGGCAGAAGTGGCGGAAGCAGCAGAACCAGTGGATGCAGAAACTGCCAGTTCCAAGAGGAGCAGTAGAGACAGCAAGGTCAATAAAGTGTTGGAGAGGATAGATGCTAGGAGTGTCACAGAAGTAAATAGCTTAGTGTATGCAGGCGCATGGGAAGTGCTGAAGAATGTAGGCATGGACATGAAGAATAAAAGGCAACAAGAAGATAAGGGAGACCGAAAGCCAGCATGGGAAAGAAGAATTGCGAATAAAGTGGCAAAGATTAGGCAGTAGATGGACGAGCTGAAGATGTGTGCTAGTGCAGGACAGGTGCAGGGTAGGTAAAGGGAAGACCATAGAAACTGCAAGAGAAGAGCTAAAGCAGAGATTAGTGGCAGAAGCTGAGAAACTAAGAAAATATAGAGCAAGAGACAACATGAAGTTTGAGGCCCAAGAAGGAAGATTCTACAAAGAACTAGATGCAGGAGAAAAGCTACAGCTAGAGCAGGCGAG
>CABFPE010000345.1:306316-320951 GCA_900660155.1 Hofstenia miamia | reverse complement strand
ATATATATATATATATATATATACGTAAAATTCTTTCCATGCTTACATGTAGTGTTCGGATAAGGAAAGCTCTAATTCCAATGTGCACCGGGACGAGACAGTTCCAGGTCGCAAATTAAATTCTAAATAGAAAGAGGCAATAATTCTTGTGATGGTAATAGATTTCAAATATCTTCATTAGTTTGTGAGTTATGAGTGTTTAACATTATTTGGAAAACCATCGCAGATTTTGAAAAATTCCTAGAAAAGTTAGGGGTATATGTATAGTTAGCTAGATTCAAGGAAAACGGGTTTACCTTGGTGCTGGTATTGGTCGGGCGATAATGTCTTGACCAGTTAACAGATATAACGTAGACTGGTCAAGAATATCTAGGGTAACGCTGTTTTGCTTTAACGCGAAAATGTGGTTGCAAGTCTTATATTAAGGTACACAGACATATCCACAGTTGGATTTCTACAAAATGATAGGAACAGTTATTTCTTTAAAGGATTGACTAGTTTCATATGTATTCTGGCCTATTGACAGTAGTTAATGAAGCTAAGCGCCCAAAGGTTATGCATGCTGTGAGCTCCTAATAAATTAACAAGAGAGGGGTACTCTAAATTTGAGACTCAAGGAGACGAAATGAGCAAATTCAGTTCATAAACCCGTAAAATCCAACAATTCAAACCGATCATATATATTTGGGGTTCTCAGTTGAATTCAACAAGGTGGGCTAGGCCTCTCGAGTATATCCTGATGCTAGCATTGTTGGTAACCACGTTACGAAATGGCTTCATATATTTGCGGAATTTAAAAGAATTGTAAGAACTATATTTGTATTTTATCAAATCATTACTTGTTTCTCTGAAAAATAGTTAACTAGCCAAGTTATAAATTGCTAAGACCGCGTTTGCTTGTGCGCAGACAAGATCATCATACCCATCATTATTGACGTCAATAATAGAGAGAACTGCTTCATCTTCAGCACAAATGAATGAGCTTTTGCGAAATGACAGTCCACCGAAAATTGAAAACTCATACGAATAGCGGAAAAAATCATCAAGCGTACTCTCAATGTATATAAAATCAGATTTTGTATCACCATCAAAATTTCCACGCATAATAACAGGGTATCTCAATGGTGTTATTAAATAACTATCCCCACTAGCCAATTCATAGTAAACATACATTTCGGATGCAAGTTTGGAGCGAAAAAAGAATTTGGTGGAGCCAACAATGCATGTAAGGCTGTTTTTCAAATAAATAATTTCACATACAATTGGTGAATTGCTTGCTGTGCTAGGGAAATCTGCAATCAGAGAAAATTGTTGTGAGTTGGAGCATTTACATTCTAGAGGTAATATTCTTAACAAAACCAAAGAGGCAGATTCTGGGTATAATTGGTAACTAAGAAAAAATCGACTTGAATTTTGATTGGAACTTGAATTGGCATGACCACATACAAATAAAACTGGTAACACTCCGCAATCCTTCCATACCTCAGACATATATAACTCTAGTGTTCCATTATATATTGAAAATGGAAGTAACTTTATGAAACTTTCCACTCGATTTTCCGAGAAAGAGAATTGAAAAAAGTAATTGCTATCCGTACAAAAAAATCTGTCTTTAAATATATAGCTCCGATATACGCACTTTGGTTTTTCTGGTAAAGCATAGCTTTCATTTGTCAATGAAAAATTAAACTTTGTTTGATTATGTCTTTCACCAAACAGAAAAAGCCCTTGCGAAATCGGTGAGTAGCAAATTTTATCTAAACTTGCAAACCAAGTAACAAATAACAAAAGATCGCAGAAAGAAGCATCGAAATGCTGTCCTCCTGGATATTCCTTCAATAATTTATGCACAAAATTTGTATATCGAAAGGTCTTGCTTTGTTTTACTTCAATAACATCCCCAAAGCTATCAGAAGTATCGCAGATAATACTATGTTTGCAATCAAATCTCATAACTCCTGGTATAGAGTAGTTATCGGAAATATCCATAACCAGTGCTGCTTTCTGATTAAATTTAGGAGATACCTCAAAAACTCTAGCACCAACCTGGGTAAATAGTTGTAGGATATATTTGAAATGATGATAAGAAACATAAATCACTAACTGTTTATTTCTGATTCTAAAACTATTTTCATATAGCATAAGTGCATTCTCATTTGTTCCACACGTTTTAAATGTAGCGGTTTGATTACCCACATACTGCACTCCCTTAATTGCAATGTAAAACGACTTGTGATTAGTGGCGGTAATAATTAAACTATTGTAGGCAGTTGATTTTGAGAAATACTTAAATACATGTTGGCCTTCGAATTGTACATCCATCTCTCCTGCACTGGTTACAGACAAAAGAAATTCTACTTTTAACATAGAGCCACTTATTCTTTTAACACTTAGTATTGTAAAGTTTAGTTTTTCTATTAAATACCCATTTTCTGCGTATGCGGCGCTCAGGTAAAATCGTTCATATTTTTCAAAATTGCAAAGCAAAAAATTTGAACTTTCCAATTTCGTTGCACAAGCAGCATAGAAATGAAAATCAACTTGATTGCTAAACTTTGACCTTGCTTCTTTAGAAACAATGTGTGAAATGCAAATCGCGATAAAAGCAGCAGAAAATAGAACATATCTCAACGTTAAAAGCATCAGTAAATTTTTCATTTTAAAAATCATTGATTTTGATATCTGCGCAACTTCATTTAAAATTTATTTTATTTTCCGTTGCTGCGAGATTGGTTGAATGATGCCAATTTCAGGAATAATAAATTACATGATTTTGATTTATAAAAGTAATCATGGCCTTGCAATAGCATCTTGTTAAGCAATACATTGCAATGCATTTAATTGGCAAATGTATATGGAGAATATTATTGCAATACATGTAATAGTATTAAAAAGTGTATAGAAAAATTTTAACGAAAGGAGTATTTTTAATTAACTATTAGTTTACTTAAAAAAACAACTAAGAGTTTTGAATTTAGCATTCTTAAACTCCTAATTTTACTCTTATAACGCTTGAATTTCTATGCCAATGTTCCATTTTTTTTCATTTTTAGTGTCTGAAGAAACTTATATTTGGACTCAACTTGTTCTTCATGCATCAAGCATAGTGGAAAGAGTAGCCTAGCATAGCAGTCTTTGCAGTGTTTAATTTTTGTAAGGAAATTTATAAATGCCACAATATCGCAATGACCTGATCAGAGTTTGTTATTCAATAAATAATGATCTTAGAATTTTCATTTTTGTCAATTATACTTCAGTTGAATTAGATTTGTTAAACATTTTACAATTGGGAATAGATTCGCATAATATAATAGAGAATCAACTCTTCTAATATAGAAAGCCATTAATGGGCCGGCAGTGGGTTATTGCAGTTTCGATTAATGATTGCTGGGGAATATTGGTAAACTATTCAAAACTAATAATGGTCTATTAATGGCTCATTGGTGACAAACAGTGGGTTGTTTAAAAGCAGTGCAGTTCTAAATGTAATAATATCAACAACTTTATATTGCTAAATATTTCAAACATTGCAGTTTGAACTAAAGTCAACCAAACAAAGAGCTGAAGTAAGTGCTTGAAATCCTATCAAGCATATTGAATGCAAATATGAATTTGAAAAATGAAAGAATGTCTTAATTATAGATGGTAAAAATAAGTGCGCAATTCGGATCTGCTAGGAAAAAATTTAAAATTTCAAAAGAAAATATAATCTTGAAATAGCCTTCTCTTCAATGTTAATTGATATAAATTAGGTCAAATTGAATTACAATTGACAAAAAACACTTATGGTTTCAAACAGTTTGATTATTGTTAACCAAACTGTTACAAACCCCAATAATGGGTTAACACTGAATGCTTATCAATCAAAGGCGTAGACAGAAAATTTTTAATCGTTTTGAAAATGCAATTATAAATATCACGTTCGTAAATTCGATTATATGAGCATGTCTAACTTTAAAGCAACACTTATACCAAGACTAAATGATGTTAGTGAAAGTTCTTTAGATGATTATTAGCTTCATGATCTGACTAAGAAAGCTTTGCAAGTGAATTCAAAGATTGTACATTGTTGGCTATCAAACAGTGATGCTGATGTTTTATAGAATCTTGTATTTTAGCTTTATTCTTGGCCAGAACTTGTTCATATGCAGCCAATGCATATGCTGTGTGATATTAATTCCGCTCTTTCAGCATTTTTTCTTAGAAATGCTGCAATTATGGTTTCACTAGCGAAAGTCAGGGCTTAACTATGAAATACATAGAAAATCCGTGTATAGAACAGATAAGAAATTCCTTATTCAGATAAATGGCTGATAATTTCTCTGAATAGCTTCACTAGATTCACAAAACACATATAAATATACAAATCATATAAATCACAAAAAACAAAAACAAATCTTGCAAGCTATGGATAAATTACATTAGTAATATTTTAATAACAAGTTGCCGCATAGTCATTGATATAAATTTGTATCCTAGCCATGATTTAACAGAAATATATTTCTGGTTAAGGAAGATTTTTAAATGCTTTTTAAAGGATTGTAATTTTTCAATGTTTTTAGTTCTTTAGGCAGCGAGTTCATGATTCGAATGGCAACAATAATGAACTATTTCTTTAAAACGTTTTTCTTTTACTTAACACATGCAAAAAAGTTATAGCGTAACCAACAAGCCTAATGAAGAGGACAGCACTATTTGACCCTTGACCCCTGCCTGCTCATGGATATCAAGGGGGTGTTGCAGTGACGTCATGGAAATTGCTTGGTCATTCATTCTATGTTGACAAACATGTACTTTGCTAGTTTCTATGATGTTTATGGGCCCAATTTAGTGTTTATTTTACTTGTTTGCACACATTTTCTATTTTCGTTAATATACATGATATTGCAAACTGACTAATGCGAAAACTCGTATTACGTTTTGCAATGAATAATATTCTTATACGCAAAAAATTACCATGCATTTCTATTGCTTAGCTAGTCTATGTACATTATTTAATTCGTTTTTTGGGAATCTATGCATTGCATGCAAAAGGTTACATTTTATTTTTTTCAAATGCGCTTCCTTATGAAAAAATTCCTTACATTTAATTCGTTTTTCGCTATGTTACTATTTAGAACAAACGTTATGTTTTTTTCGTTTTCAAATACAATAAAGAAAAATATTCTTTAAACTTAAACATTACACATGTATGAAATATAACACCTTGGGCTGTGCAAAAAAGTCATTTTTGAAACACGTACCCGCCCATAAGATGTTTGTGTACCCGTTGAGTTTACAACAAATAATGTATTAATAACCAAATATTAACAAAGTAGTCCGTTGTGCTGGTTAAACGAGTATGCATGTTTGAAACAAATTTTACTCATTACTTGCAATAACACATGATAGGATATACGGTAAATGCAACTTATTTATGCTGTTTAATTTCATAAACTTTCATCTTTAGTATTTGTTAAAATCCTTACAAAATGTTGCCAAAAATCCAAACAATTTTTAATGGTGATTTTGGATATTTTGATAAAAATCCATAATCAGAAAATTGGCAAAAAAATCCAATTTTTCTAGGATTGTTGTTAATAGAATAAAAAGTAAAGGTAAGCCATCACAACAAATCTATTTAAATCATGAATACACCTTAATTATTCCGTTATTTATATAAGGAATCAGAAGTAGAAAATCTTATGAAAAAATTACGTTTTTGATAAAATGTGAAGTTTTAAATATGAAAAGTTATTTGTTCATGGATGTAAGTGGCTCAATGCAATTTTGCTTGACGGCATACTATAGATCTCCAAATTATCGGACATTTTGGGTAATTTAATTATAATTAGATGTAAAAAGTGGTTGCTTGTTCATTAAATATGAAGTTTGAAAATTCAATGAAAAACTTAAATGTTTACTTAAGGAAACCATTCTGAATTTTCGAAGAGCCACTCGACTTAGTATCTTTCAGTTTATTGATTGCTTTAGTTACTTCGTAACTTGTAAAACGAAATCTGAAATTACCATTTGTATACTTAAATTACTGTTTTGGTGATTAGCCAAATTTATACGTTCGGTTTAAGATACAGATTGTGCAATCGGCAATAAGGCGTTTGAATTTTGAAACGACATTTCTATAGTGCAACTTTCAAGCGTTCATAAAATGTGCAAGATTTAAAAGCGGTGTTTCTTAGGATTGCATTTGCCAGTAATCAATAAGCCATCATAGCTAGTTTTTCAGTTTTGCGAGTGCTAATAATACAAGGCCAGCTTTAATTGATTTAAACTAACTTTCTATCACTTGCTAGTAAATTTGAAATTACCTTAGTTCAGTGAAAGGTAACTGGCGTGATAAAGTCTTAAGAAAATATACATGCTGATGAATAACATTCAAACTTGTAATTTTTTAGGAATTAGGAGTTTGTAGGTTAACTATTAAAAGTAAAACAATTTTGTTAAATTCCTGATCCTCATGAGAATGATATCGTTATTGTCTAAGCATACATTCGAAATTTCATTTCTAATTCATCAGTATTGCATTTTAACAAAAACATTCAAATATATTTCTATCTTCAAAGTCGTCGGCCGCTTTACAAATAATTCCCTCTAAATTTACTTGATTTTATAATAATATTTTATTTCGCTAAATCTAAATTATTGATTACAATATTTCGTATTGAGACCAAAGCAAATCATCTTAAGCAAATTTAGTAAAATTTACGTATTAATATAAATCGTTGGCCAATATTTTGTCAATCGATTTTCTGAACAGATACATGCACAACTGAACGATTTCTTAAATAAATGTCAACTAAACGCTATACCATTTGATAAAGGAATTGGCGTTACAATCTTGAAAAATGAAGATGCTTGATGTCGTGAAAGAAAAGATTATGTGCACAAAGACGCAAAAAACTCTCCTTCTATAGTTTATGAAAATATATTTAATGCAAAATTGCTTAAATTGAAAAAGCAAAACTTTTTTATAAGAATTGCAAATCAACTGGTGGCTATGCTTTAAAATTATATGGATTGGCGAAGGTCCATAAACCAGAAACACCACAGACCGAGTGCAAGTTCCTGTGAAGCAAAAATCAATACGAATTATAAGCAATTTTCTGATCATATAACGAAACAAGATATTAAAAAGTTTATGGTGTCATATATTAAGAGTTTGTATACTAATGTTACCCATAGAGAAATCAATAGATGTCGCAATAAAATTATTGAAGAACAGACATATATGATTTAGATTCTGATATAACCAAGATCCTCTTATTATAGCAAAGAAAAATACACTAATGGAATTCAAAGTAGATTTTTATCTACAGAAAAATGGGAAATTCATTGAGTTAAATTTTAACATTTATCTTTTTTCAATTTCTATCAAAGATATATGGATGACAAATTTGATTTAGTTTACAATGAAGAGAACGCAGATGAAATGTTAACTAAGCTCAATTCAATCGATAAAACATGAAATTCACAATGGAAAAAAGGAAAATAGCTATTTTAATTTCTTAAATGTTAAAATAATGAGGGATTCATTATCATTTATAGCTGGAATATACACAAAACCACCAGACCCCGGCCTATTCCTTAATTTTAATTCAAAATTGTCCGAAGATCTTTCAAAACATCGTTAATTAAAGAATCAATTCATAGGATATTCGATATTGCAAGCTCTTATGACAGCATAAATCAAAAAATTATCAAATTGGAAGCAGACTTGAGAAAAAATGAATATCCAAAGTTATTGATAAATATATCAAAGAAGTAATTACAGAAATATGTCACGAATAACAAAGAATGAAATATTCACATAACTTCGAACATGGATTTAAAATCCACTATCGAGGAATACATACAACAAATCTAATATATCAAATAAGAAAGATAGAATTCATTAAAGAAAAAGTAAGATTTGTTTACAAGATCAATCAACATAATGCAAAGCTTAGTCTTAAATTAACAACTAGCATGCCCGATAAATGTAATTTGTAAGATTCAATTCATCTGTGGTGAGAATTATATAGGATTTTGCGGTCGGCACTAAGCAAAAGAACATTGAAAGTAACTCAACCATTTCAAACCACCTAAAAAATTTTGTACTAAGTTATGATGTAAGAATTCTAAAAATTACTAATGCAAAATATCACTGAAAGCATTCTAATTAGATTATCTCAATCAAGTCTAAATACGAAAGAAGACTATATACATAAACTATTGTTACCAATAATTAAGATTTAGCGAAATATAATAAATCAAGTAAATTTAGAGAGAATTATTTGTAAAGTGGCCGACGACTTTGTAAGTCGAAATATATTTGAATGTTTTTGCTGAAATTATTAAAAATGGTCAAGTATTGCATTTACTGGTACAATATGAAACATTAACAAATTGTATTTTAAGAATGATGTAATTACCCATTTCAACCCAAAGACTTCCAAATTCGTAAAGAAAATTAATATCGTCGCATTTTGTAAAATGAAAAGACAGTAGTGCAATATACTGCAAGAGTATAAATTGCAACAAAGTATAAATATTACTGAAATATCTCGCATTATCAAGATTTCTTGTTAAAATTTTTGGATAAATCGAGCGTTAAAATGAACCTAAAATGTCTAGTCTTCTTGATTTAATATATTATGCAAATCTTTGTAAATTAGAAAAGAATAAAAACCGCTTATTAAATTTTAAAAGTAAATTTTGTTTTTCAATATTTCCACATAGTTGCCAGCTGATATTAAGTTTTACGGCAGCTAGCATCGACATGAATCGGGCTTGGAAGTGTTTGCATCTATAATTGTCCATAGGACTAGAAAATTTTTAAATGTAGGCAATTATGAAAATGAAAGAAGTTGGAATATTTTTTTAGTTGAAGGCATAAAATGTTTATTAAAAATAGAAATTTTACAATCTAGTATTGTTAAAAAATTATAAAATTAATATTTATTTCGCATTTTGTGTATTGAAAACATCATTGAAAAGCCCTGATAATTTGAGACTGAAATCATTCGAATAAACTATATTGGTACAAATAAAAAATTCATCTGCCAGGGAATGTAATTATTAAATTTATAGTTTTGCATTCACAAGTAAGGTTTCCTCATTATGTTGACCCAGTAATTGCAAAACAATTTACTCCTAGTCTATATTTCTATACTAATTCCATAAACTTCGCAATGATTTACTTGTTGAAATAAAATGAATAAATAAAATTCAAATCAATGTTCTCACGTGAATTTCTATAAAGCTTAATGAATTATAAATAAATTGTTGATCTTTATATATATATATATATATATTATTTTATATATTTTATGATTATGTATTATGAGCAGTTTTTGTGAGTGCATTTACACAAATAAATAAAACTTAATAAGACAGTATTGTATATCAAACAAAAATGAGAACTAAAAATTGTATTAACTTATATAAAAAAATTATCGAAAAAATAATAGATATACAACAATTAATAAAAATAAAAATTTTTCATTGTCAATCTTTTGAAGAAAATTAGTTGCCCTCTTCAAGATCAATTTTTGCAAGATACGAATTTATAATCTCCTGGGCTTCCTCTTGGGTTATTTTTTTGGGGATAGTAAGCGACTCTGGATCAAAGATTGCCTGGGCGAACCTGTTCGCAAATTCGATGTTGTAATCCTCATTCACCATTCTTATGAGACAGTCGCGGCGTCGTTTAATGTTTGCTTCCATTTCCTTAAATTTCTCTTCATATCTTCGTTTCGTCTCGCGTAGTTGAGCTTCGTATTCATGGATTCTCTTGATTTTAGCTTCATTGGTTTGCACAATCTTCGTGATTTCTTCCTTGCATCGTTCAGCCTGCTCTTCCACAGTACAGATCTGATGACCTTCGTGATCATCGAGTACACAACAAGCACAGAGAAATGCTTTACACTTTGAGTTATTACAATAGTAGTCCATATTCATGTCATGTTCAGGACAAATTGGTATGTTTTCGGCGCTTAACAAGCAGCAATCATGTTTCTTTTTTTGCTTGTGTTTAATAGAACAACGGTTGCACAGCATTTTCGAACAAATTTTGCAAAAACCGCCTTCTTCACCTGGTAATTCTATTTTGCATACACTACAATGAACTTCACGCGCACTAGCAGATGCCATCTAAAAAGAAAATTAAATATTTAAATATTTCAATCAACTTTAAAACAACATAAAACCAAACTATCTTAAGAGGGAATGCAACACAAATTTTCGAACAGGTCTCCCAAAATAAATCAATATACATTCTAATCTATTAAAGTAAATACTTAACCCTAAAATTTCAGCAAAATCAGCAAACGTTCGCCAACAAAAAAGTTTACCCTAATTTCTATACATTCATACATTAATGTCCACCTAAGCGACCTTCTGCATTGACATTAATTCCTCTGCCATAGTTCTCTTTATATTTAACCCAGTGATTAACCGCTATTTTAAGAAATACGCTATTCATCAACATACATTTCAACACAAATACTTAGCATGATATATAAATATGTTTCAAAATACAATATGCGAATATAAATATTTTTTCTAATGTGAAAAAATTGGAAAATTATCGAAGCATATTTATAAAACCCTTAAAATAGTATTAGAGGAATAGAAAACATGCGCAAAAATCCCCCAAAATCCGAAAATATGTATAAAGAAATAACATATACATTTATTGATAATCATCAGAAAAAACCCCTGATAATTACCAATTTGAATTAATTATACTACAAAAATATTATTATTAAGTTATTAAACGCTTAAACAGATGTAATGGCTTTAGTGTTTATTTGTTTGCTTAAGATCTTATATTTGTTTATATTCCTTATACCCTGTTTACACGTGACATAAGACAGATCTGTCTCCAATTATCTCAAGACATATGTAGCGTGTAAACACCCAAAACATAAGACATACGAACTCTCAAGTAGGGTAATTATAAAACAGATGTAGATCAAATAATTTTGATTTTATTGAATGTCTTCTGTCCCGCTGTCACCGTGTAAACACTAAATCATAAGACATATTTAATTATTAGGGAAGCAAAATAGCAGTAATTTCGACGTATTAAATTAATAAATTATTAATCATATATTTTTTAGTATTTTATCCGATTTTCATAATTGAAAATAATATTTTTTCAATTACATATGCATATTTAAACATTACTTGTGCATTTTAGAAAAATTTGCTTACAGATAAATAGGAACCATAAATAATTTAAATTTGAAATTAGGAATTGTTATGGACTGCATAAATAAAAATAGGCCGGTTTGTCTGTGTCAGTATCCTAAGCCCGTTATGATCCGTAGCCAAATGTTTCTTTACTAAAATAGCTTAACAGTCATAACAGTCTATCAATGTATGTTTACTTCAAAAACCAAATTAAGTACATAGGTGATACTTAAGTCTCGTTTCCCGAAGAAGGTCTACTAATTTATCGCAATAATTGACAACACATCAAACAGGGCGAATTTTTTATTTATCATAATAGTACATCACACTTCGAGTATGACTTTGCAAAATAAATAAATTACATTAATTCAATTCAAATGAGATGGAGCGTCATAAGTCCACAAATTACTATTCTTAAGTCACCATTTACATATTAATGCAATATCAGAAAGTGATAGTGAAATAAACTCCTGGATCTTGAATAATACAGTTAATTTTATGTGACTCAGTGTATAATATATAATGTGGTATGCTGTAATTTTTGGAGTAAATCTACATGAGGGTTAGTTTTTCACGAAATACATATGCATAAATATATATATAGAATTGATAGATACAAAATACGTATACATCAATTGACTTAATCTATTACAAACAAATCGTTTTAGGAATTAATATCTTCGAACAACAAAGTTCAAAGCCCGTATGCCAGGCCCGTGCAACTTTAAAATATTTATAGGTCATTACCTGTTAGGAAATTTATCTAAAATGCATAAGTAATGTTTGAATATGTATATGTATAATTGAAAAAATATTATTTTCAATTGCGAAAATCGGATAAAATACTAAAAAATATATGATTAATATTTTTTATTAATTTAATACGTCGAAATTACTGCTATTTTGCTTCCATATTAATTAAATAACTTGCAGCCAAAAGCATATATGTCTTATGATTTAGTGTTTACAGGGTGACAGCATGACAGAAGACATACAATAAAATCAAAATTATTAGATCTACATCTGTTTTATAATCACACTACTTGAGAGTTCGTATGTCTTATGTTTTGGGTGTTTACACGCTACATATGTCTTGAGATAATTTGAGACAGATCTGTCTTATGTCACGTGTAAACAGGGTATTAGGCTGATGTAAAGATCTCCATTTAAATGCTTCGTTACTTGCCTTCCAAAATTTTTCGTTTTTCCACAGTACAACATTTTGCAATTGTCATATGCATA
This sequence comes from Hofstenia miamia, assembly GCA_900660155.1. Classification (NCBI taxonomy): domain Eukaryota; kingdom Metazoa; phylum Xenacoelomorpha; order Acoela; family Hofsteniidae; genus Hofstenia; species Hofstenia miamia. Next base: position 308,534 of record CABFPE010000345.1, on the reverse strand, counting down.
TTTTTCATTATTATACTGAATAGATGCAATTTTAAAAAAATACAAAAATTGCAGAAGAATTGAGAAGTAATTAAGAAGATCTTAAACAGAGACATCATATACAGCACAACTGTTTTATGTGTTAAAGCTTATAATAACAATATTTCATTAGCGTAGTTATATTTTGTGACGATTTATAGAAAACTCAATTAAACAGTGTGGGGATCAGAAAATGACGTTGGTTAATTTTAGGACTAGTGGTATTTTAAATTTAAAAAATGATCTAATCGTTTGGAAATATGACAATGTCAAATTTAATAATGATAAATACAAATATAAAAGCATGAGTGGAATTAAATAAAATATTAATACACAAGAAAACACATTTCACAATTTTTTAATAATAGCTATATTGTGTGGAGTAAGTAGAAGTTTCTCGCATAGGCAGTGATGAATTTTTAAAATAACTTACGCGTTTAAATAGAAAAATGACGTCAATTTAAAATAATAATTTAAATTTAATATAAATCAAAGCAAACGTACAGATATTCATATTTAACCTGCTTGGCATAGTTTAAATAATTTTTTAAAACTCAAACATAAACTGAATTTTGCTAAAATAGTTTGTTGTATTTATTTTAGTAACAATTTAAAGACATATTTTGCTTAAATGTGCAATCGGTTATTAAAATGTTATTTACACAGATGCAAAACTATGAAAGACAAACATAACCAGAAAATTCTATAATTGAAGAATTCGCAGCAATCTATTCAAGTCATGATAATCTTTTGTGAAGCTGTGATCAGAGTTGTAACATAATCCACCCGATTTACAACAGTCTCTGATTAAAAAAATTAGTCTATCAATATTTTCAAGTTAGAATAATACGAATTTGAAATTCTGGTATGGTACTTTATTTCAGTATTATGAATTCCGTGAAAGACCCTAACACCTTAATTTGGAGAGCCGCAACCAGTTTTGCCATCACGGAACTATATACCCATATTTTCGAAGTAGGACATCTAAAGGTGCGTTCAGACGAGGACCTTTTGATGTATATCATTTGATATACGTCAAAAAGATCTTCGTCTGAACGCACATCGTTCAAATTGACGCACAAACAGCTTGCATCTTTTTGACGTAGTTCAAAAGATTCTCATTTGAACGATCAGTAATTAACGATTTTGTTTTGGGGACAGAGATGCCTCAAGTAGCCGTGAGTCTTAAAATACGAGGATTTTGAAGCTCAACAATTTTAACTTCAAAATGAACCCTGACGATATTGAATTTTAAATGTTTCAATTTTTTTAACAAAAGACAGTTATTCCTTTCAATGAGGCAATTTTGCTAATGAATTGTCAATATATTTTACATGCGTGTAGAACTAATTAAAATTACTATAAAAAAAGAATCAAACAGAAATTTTAAAATTATTCATATTGCACGTATTTACACGTACAACGAAACAATTACACAGCCTACTTTTAAATAATGTACCGATCAAAATTTTAGGCAAGATACCACGTTATCAGTATTTTTCGGTATTGTCATAATATAGCGGTATTAGTTTTAGTATTGGTATATCGCCGGACTCTAGAACTTTATACAGGTAATTTCGTTTTTTTGAACAATCAGTAATTAACTACTTATTCTAGGCAGTATTGCATAACAATATCTATGCAATTAAACAACCAAACAAATTTGTTTTTGATTATGTTTTGAATCAGTAATTGAGGTGTTGATTATAATCTTCCCAGTGATAGAAAAACAATTCCTATTAATCTTAATTGCTGAGTAAACAAGTGGCCGTGTTCGTCTGAACTCACATCGTTCAAATTAGCATACATCAAAAAGAAGCTCGTCTGAACGCTCCCAAATTTTGATAGATGCATCAAAAAAGCATACATCAAAAAGAGGCTCGTCTGAACGCACTTTCATCAAAAGATGCGCATCAAAAGGTTCTCGTCTGAACGCACCTTAAGGAAAATTATCGTGGTGTTCTTTTCACCTAGGCACCAAGTTTATCATTGTGTTACAATCATGGATGCAGCTGCTTCAGGCAGACGGTTCTACTGCTAAAGTTCTAACAACTCAATAACTTATTGTTAAGGTGTTAAAAAACACATGAAAATTTTTAGTCTAGAGCCCCCTAAAGATCCCCTAAAGATTACATACTAAGTAGACATGTACCAAATTTGAACGTAATTGTTTTTGAGAAAAGATTAAAAAATATATATA
>CABFPE010000345.1:272368-292060 GCA_900660155.1 Hofstenia miamia | reverse complement strand
ATATATATATACAAAGTATTCCCAGCTTATCAAATAAAACAAAAAATATTTTTTTTATCTTGACGGGTAAAATTTCCGGCCTTTTAAAAATTTTTATGCAGCTGTAATGTTATAATGGGCCTTAGCGACAAGGCTGCAGACGGGGAAGAATTAAGCATCGATTACAACTAAATCAAAAGGATTTTTTAAGAAATCGATATAAACAGATCCCTTCACATGCTCAATTTTTATTTTGATGAAGGCAAAGTATTGATATATTCGCTTCTTTTGAATTTTATTGAATTTGTAGTTTTGGGCCGGCGGTTTCGATACTTTTGATGTCGGTTCAGTTTTTTTAAAAAAACTGTGGTTTCGGTTCGTTTTTTTAAATTTAGCAGATGAGACTAATAACCATCTTCGCAGATATCCTCAACTTATTTTCGTAGTTTTACGAAGATTGCTTCACGTATGGTATTAGTACATAGTTTATACGATAGCCAGCTATTTGTAGTTTTATTTTTAACTGATTTAAATACTCCTTCAGGACTTCTAGTTTTCTCTTCGGATGAGTTTGACAGTAGCGGTTCTGCAGTCTGATTATCAGGAGGTTCCATTTAAAAGGAAAGGTAAACATTAGTCAACGCCTGGCAACTGTTGCAGAAAATGAATGAAACCCTAATCAAAAAGCAAAAAGTGCAATAAGTCAGTGATATTTAGAATTTATATATGAATTAAGCTTTTAGAATTCACAATTTTAAATTTAGAACTTTGGGACTTTTAGAAGTTTAGGACGTTAGAAATACATAAAACGATTAGAAGATGAAGATTATGAAAATGACAAACATATACACGAGATCTAGGATACTTGTGCTTAATTACTATTTTCATCTTCGAAAATCTCAAAGCGAAACCGTCCATTTCCAAAAGTTTGTTTCAGTTAGGTTTGTTAAAAACCGCGGTTTCGGTTCTAGGTTTGGTATACCGCCAAGCCCTACCGCAGTTCTACTATGCCAATACCAGGCCTAATAAAACGACTGGTTCAGCAGGACTCTAATATGGAAATGAATGAAAAATGATTCATTAATTTCCTTTATAGGATTATCTATATTTACATTAGTAAGGTTAGCATGCAAATGTTGATAAAAATATCTAATGCGCTAGCATATATCATTTTGCTTGTAAAAGTGGGCGCCAAGTCCCCTCTGCCCCTCCTATAGATCGTATAGATCCGATCTGCTGCACGTAATAAAATCGCAGCTTAATTAACTGAAGACTATAGAACGCTAAAAATACAAATATGAAATAATATATGCTGTTCATTTGCACATAGATTTACTCTTTTAAAGATGTTCCTTTCCTACATCAAAACTTAGGAAAAATAAAAACGTAATTTTACTCAGGAAAGAGAACATCATCACCCCAAATTCCGTATTTAGCTCATAGTGCAATGCTCCTCTAAAAATAGACTACATTCTTTATAAATAAAGTCATCAACCATTGAGAAAAATATGATATCCAGTGAGCAATTGACAGGAAATGAATCAATTTAGATCCCCTTTATAACATGTAATCAGATTCCGTTAAAGGAAGTTCGGAAAATAATTTTTTCAATGGTTTATGCCAAACAAAGATTTTCTAGATGTCTCAGTAAAATGCATGGGCCTATAAAGTCCCAAATTGCCCCAAAATCTAACAAACATTTCCTTTGAAGAAAAGCAGCACTACAATGCACATTGCTTCGTCGTTCAGAAAGATTTCGTGACGGTAGAAAAATGCATGCCAAATTAAAGTAATTGCTAAAAATATTTTAATAATTGCCAAATATTTGGAATCCATTTGCAAATCTTATCCAAATATTTGGCACTAAATTGCCAAATAATTGCCAAATTTTCCAAACTGATTTACTAGGGTGAGCTCATAGTTGGCCTTTGAGTTTGAGTCTATTATAACGAAGACTTTGCGCGCAATTTGGCCGAGATGGCGAAACTAGAATAATTTCGGTTTCCAGAACTTCAAGGACTGTGCGTAAAATAATAAAAAGACTTTAAATAATTTTGTTGTTACCAAACTTTGACATCGAAATTTGGACAGTAAAGGAAATTCTGACACGGAAAACGCCATTAAAAATAGAAAATCATGCATTTGCGGACAAATATTGGCCGGTGAGGGGGCCAAGTCAATGTGGCATTTTGTCTTCGCATTTTAAAATGAAAAAGAGTTTCAAAATGATGTGGTATTATGTGTATGTATTGTCCGATATCTTCAGGATTTCACTTTTTAGCACATAAAATACACATCTTACAAATTCACATTTAAAGAAAATGACATAATCCAAATGCCTTTATGGTTTCCATACGTTCTTGATCATTTTTAGCTACACTTTCCTACGTAATAGCTGTTATCGAGAGAGAGAGAGAGAGAGAGAGAGAGAGAGAGAGAGAGAGAGAAGCAAATGCAAATAAAAACACCGAATTAATCAATGGTGGTTTGCAACAAATATTTTATCACAATCATCCACCATCATTATCTTAGAAGTATTACACTGAGAAAGTAACCGTGGGATTCAGGTCTATTCGAAGTTCTCATTAAAATATTTGCACGATATTCTTTGAGTTTATCAAAATAATATTACGCAGCTCATGTTTACTGGCCACTGAATTTAAGAGAGTATTTTAAACAGTTCTGTGAAAAGTGTAGTGATCAAATAGAATATTACACTATAAGAAATTTAATTGGAATCATGCGACATGCTTGAACTATAAGATATGAGAAGAAAAAAAAATTCATGAGATAAATCTACACTGCGCAAATAAACTCTTTGCATATCTTTAGGACTCTTCGACAGAAACAGAAGGGTCTGTAATTAGTTCGATCATGTCTTCCTTGGGATACCGGTCGGTACACGTAGACGTCCTATTTCGATATCTATTTTGCCTCTGTAGTATACTAACGGGAAGTCTTCCTGTGTAACACTAATCACCATCACCCTTTCCGGGAAGAATTTATGTTCATATCGTAGAGTAAAAACCCATCGAGTTTGTAGCTATTGGATGTTATATGGCGGCATTGATTGTGCAGCGTCTGCAGCGCTGTGGAGGGTTTGATTTTTGAAAGATCATAGCTCAGTCAATATTTAGACGATTTTCATGAAATAACGTTTTTCAGAAAGAGCATCAAAAAGTTTACATGGATATGTCAATTAAATTTTTATTATTTTAGGGGGGTCAATCAACAGGGTGGTTTAGAATGGGCTTTGATATTTCTGTTAGACTGCAATTAGACTATAATAAACAATAAATATTATAACAGAAACAATTTATTCTTTTGGATTTGAACTATATAACTATTTTACAATTTTGTATCAAGTATTTAAGCGAAATATCACAAAAACCAAATTTTTAAATATATTACATCTTGCATTATAACAATTTCATGTAAAATTTACCCATTATTTGCATAAAAATATGCTTATTTCAAATATTATCACAAAAAAAGTTTATTATTTTGTAAAACACCCCTCAAAGAAATCCCTAGATTTCAGAGATTGATTTTGCACTGCTCCAATCGAGGACCTCAATTGTTTGACGAATATGTGTGGAATCTCTTTCAGGTTAAATTAACCCATCCTAGTTTAATGCAAACTATGAAATATTGCTCTCAATGCAGCTTAATACTAACAGTAGTTCGATTTGATGCTGTCTTATATAGTTATGTTGATGTTGCTGTATTATATAGTTATGTTGGTGTTTGTGTGTTAGTTGACTACTTCCCTAGATCTTACCATTGTGTGTATATAGATGTTAAACAGTGTAAGTTAGTATGCCTTATATCCCTACGAGAATGTGAATCCGTGACTACAGATTCGGCAGTGTACTATCTACATGTATATATATGATTGTGTAAAGTAGGTGACAGTGGGATTTGTCTCTAACTTTACTCTAGATCTCGTTCTCTGTGCCTCATACTTTAAGATTTTTTGTGTTATTTATAATAGTTGCTGAGATATTCTCTTTCTGTTATATTAAACGTTTAATTTGCTCTTCATGAAGTTTCGAACGATCTGCCAGGGCGGCTTTTATCCAGGCCATTCAGCTCAAATCCTATTTGTAAACTTGAAGGCCTAAATAAATAATTCCGCATCTACACACAAAGAGACTATTCTCCAACAATACCCAATGGAAGTGGTACCGGTAAATAGATCCACGAAGTGCACGTGATCGGCCATGACTTAAGGATGAAAATAAAAGAAGAGATGAATCCCTATCCGCTAGTGCTTTCTGATTTATTTTGTTTATATTATTTAGTGAATTATCAGCTTTTAAAAACTTTTATTAAGAATATCACAAATTTTAAATATTGACTATGTTGTTTAAGGTTAAAAATACACTTTATAAGGAAAGAAAAGCATACCTGATAATAATTATAGGCACACGTGGTTATGGGTTGGTAAAACGGGCCAAACGGAAGTAGTACCCATACCCGCGCATCACTAATGTGTATATTCTATATTTTGTATATATCTTTTTTTAAATTACTTAAAATCCTTGATAGCAATAAATAAAAATTTTCAACAGTTAACATGGGCATACATTTCTTTACTAAAAATATTTCTAAGTTTTAACTAGAACCCCTGATCCTTCTCCAGAGTTCCTATTTTTGACAAATATGATGTAGTGCTCGTTTTTGTAAGATATCTTCTCGACCAACGAGGAAAGAACATGATTATTAATGCTGTTAATGTAGCGATATCCGTCCCCATTTGAAATCCTAAACATCCATCATAATTACACTATATAACAATATTTGACTAATCATCTTTTTACATAATTAAAAAATAGGAGAAAAAAAGTATGTGACTTGATGCTTTGGAATTTGAATGCATCTTGTATTAATTAAACATACTTATTCGTTAAGAACCAATACAAAAGGATTTATGATAATTATTAGACTTTTAACTGAAATTTTGTTAGCTATTCCATATCGATCAAATCGGTCACTATGCATTTCAAAGTGTGTACCATATTTGATATGGGGACGTCTAAGTGTGAATGAAGTATATGTAAAACACTTCATAAATTAGCAATCTATAGTTGTCTTCCATCTTGTTCTGAACAAACCTTGAATTAAAAGTTGACCCACATGTTAAATACACGTGCAGCTTAACGCCTCCGCAATCAATCATCGCTAAAGTTGTCAGGCATCTACACCTAGTTCCCAAATTTCTATTAATCAGAGGTTGTATCAATGTTTAATTATCAACTGTTTCTACACTCTAATGTTGAATTTCAAGAATCAGAAGAAGAAAAAACTATGTAGCTTGAACATTGTTCTTACAGTGTGATACAGTGATTGGGTCGAACATTTACACTCGACAGTATTCTTCAGCTGTGATTTATTTGGTAAGCATATTTGTGTGTCGATGTAAATGTAACAAAGGGTTAAATTTCCAAAATATGGTAATGTGTGAAATATCTGATGTGCTGATGATTTTAATTGTAAAACATGATTGTGACGCTTGAACTGAGAATCCCCATGACTTACCTTAAAATATATTAAGTAAGCCATTGAACTCTTCATAGTGCTTAATTGTTCACAATTCAGAAAAAATAGGACGTTAAAAACCTCTCTGCCTTTCTTCCTTTATTGTGACCCCCACTATAATCATGCAAAAGTACCAATCATCAACAAGTATAATAACCACATCAATTAGTGCACTTTATGCAATTTAAAAAACTCAAACAAAAATGATGTAGTTTATCAGTATTCAGTATTTAGTAGATTTTTGAACAAATTTGCAGTAATTACTTAAACATTACTTGTAGATTATAAAACATTTTTCTTGCAAATCTTTAGAAATATACAGTGAAAATATTTGTAAAGCAAGCATTGTATATTTTGTTATATTTTATAATTAGAATATAAAAATCTTTCAAATTTATGTAGTTAAGGAACAAATCGATAGCAGAAGAGACACTCTTATAATTAAGAAAAAAACATGCAAATAATGGCAAAAGATAATAGACACACATAATATTTCATTCTATTCAAGTCAATTGCAGCAAGATATCTGTATGATTCAACATATCTACGAGCTGTTGCAGAATGCAAAGTCAAATTCTGGAGTGAATTTTCGAGGTACAGTATATATATATATGAAATTGAAAATTTAGAAATAGAAGTAATTTAGTGTCATGTCATCTTGTCTTGAATCAATGTGTTAGACTAAATTTTGATACCCGTTAAACTAAATCTTGTTGTACGGTAATGATTAGTTTTCTGCATAAATATGATAAGATGTGATAAAATATATTGTAATATACCAGAATGTATTTGAAAGTGTAAATACCTTTGCTAATATATTGAATGTAGCTTAAATTGATGGAACTCACAACAACCGCAGCAATGGGATAAGTGATGAACCAAAATAGTGAAATGCTTCCCAATATCAGGTAAAAATATTGCCTCTGTCGATTGTCTTCTTGCTTATAAGTCATTCTTATATTCCAAATACATCCCAATCCAATCATGATCCTTGGAAAAATTGGAAACAATTCAAAGTTTTTAAATATATGAATCTCTTCATCTATTGATTGAGGTTGAAGCTAAAATTTTGTCAGTTATGAACGACCTAAGTTAGGTGGCTGTTCCACTCATACGAGATTTGCTGATATTTTGTTTTTCTAAGCATGCAATATGATTCAATTGTGTTGGATGAAGTTGCATTTTTGTTGTTGTCTCAAACTCTTAAAATCACGTATGTGTGAAGCAGCAGTGTTAGTAAAACAGTTGCAATCCGGACTTTTAAAATCTATTATTTCATTTAAGTCTGAAAGAATAAGATTTTGATAATCAAAGCAAAACTTTTGTGTGCTCTCCACGTAGCATTGCAAGCCTCTTTGAATGAATATTATGCTATTTTTTACAATTGTTAATTGAAATTTCTAATGATTGTATGGTACATTGTAAAATGTTCAATTTCAGGGGCATGAGACCACGACTCAACAGAGGAAAATTCTAACAAAAACGAAACACTTGTAGCTGCAATAAAACGAAGTACAATTTTCAGCTCCAAGTGAAANTTGCAACCCTCTTTGAATGAATATTATACTATTTTTTACAATTGTTAATGAAATTTCTAATGATTGTTTTTGTATGGTACATTGTAAAATGTTCAATTTCAGGGGCATGAGACCACGACTCAACAGAGGAAAATTCTAACAAAAACGAAACACTTGTAGCTGCAATAAAACGAAGTACAATTTTCAGCTCCAAGTGAAAAACTACAGAAGCATTACTGGACACATCTTTTTACAATTGAAGGTAACTTCGGTCAGAGTGAAACCAAGAATCTCGGAAACTTGTCTCAGACGATCCTTTTCTTTGTTGTCGTGCCTGTAAAAGCCTTACACCTACTAACCTATTCCTTCTCGAGATGCAAATCAATCGAATCAATCAACTAGCATTGCGTTTAGGCCCATATATTGCATTTGTAGATTTAATTACCAGGCCATCTGTTCCGTCAGCTATCCATTGATATTAAATAAGACTGCAAACCAACTAACATGGAAAAAGGCCCAAATAATATCTTTTGCGAGAAATGTTTTATTATACCATACATTTCTTACATCTATCAATTGTAAATCAATATATTTTAAAAAATACACAACAATAAACAGTTAGAATACTCGCGTTTTTAAATATTCGCAGCTGCCACATAATTAGGGATGTGACAGAATCCAGTATCCGAAAAAATAGGTAATTACTCAACCGGATCCGAATATCCGGTAAAATTATTTTGTTTACCTGAATTTCTGAGATAAAACTTGATTTAAAAATAGAATTTTCTAAAAAAGCTATTTTTTCCATGATATGAAAGTTGTCATGCAAAAAAACAAGTGTTCTGACACATCAGAAAGTAGTATATTTAATATTTATTCATTTTCATTTGTAAGATGTCGATATTAATTGGGAAATTAGGTTGTTCTTCATTAATAATATAATTTACTGATGTTTCATCAAAATATTGTTATAATATCAAGCCCTATCTTGGAAAAGATGAGAACAGGTATGGATAATTTGTTTACTTCTAAACAACTTGCTCATCTTATGCTCCAAGTCCGAACAACAATAGTTGGAGCATTGCGTTCAAATCGTCGCGAACTTTCTCCCCAAAATTAAGGACTGCATGATTCTGTAATGCACCAAAGTGGCGAAACCAAAAAGAGTTGTGCATATACTTTCTACACAGCATAGTGTTGCTGTTTATCAAGAAGATGGTAAGAAGAAGCCTGAAAGTGTATTATTTTATAATAATAATAAATATGCAGTTGATCTACTAGACAGTATGTGTCGTAAAAATTTGACAAAATTTGGCTGTAAACGCTAGCCCTTGGCCATTTTTCTTCATATTTTGGATATTGCTGGAGTGAACGCATGGGTGCTGTGTAAAAATCAAACACATTCTGACATCAGGAGACGCACTTTTCTGCAACAACTGTCCAAAGATCTCAGGAAAGACTTTGATATTCAGACTTCTCAACGCTCTTTTGTCCCAACTCTCCAAAAGCGGGTCACTTGTGAGATTAATGTTCATTGTGAAAAGAATAGAACTGTGAATTTGTGCAAAACTTACAGTAAATCAATTTGTGGGAAGTGCCAGCCTGTCATATGTATCAACTGGTTAGACGAATAGCTTTTAAATACTTTTGTTGTCTCAATAAAAATTGTAATATAGATGTATCTTTATCAACTTGGTCGACCAATTCTAATTATGCTCATATATTGCACCAATTTTTTGAAGCATGCCTCAAAAATATAAGGCTAAGATTTTTATAACACTCTATTTTTTTCAGTTAATATGTAGAAACCACTTGTGTAGCAAGATGTAGTAATATAACTTTTTTATGAATAGTTTATCCTGAAAACATATTTAGCTTAAGTAACAAATTTAACTGTGGGGTCATAGCAGTCGTCAATTGACGGGTAATCGCGCTTAAAGGTATATCTACACACTACTTTTTTCTATGTGGTATTAACGCAAGTAAAACTGGTCCACTTGTGCTTAGCAATTATAAAAAAATAGTAAATGATTACTGAGGAAAAACCACTTCTACAAAAAAACTATTATAAATTAAAATTTCAAAATCGCCAATTGACGGGTTTGGCGCTTCTAGTGTTAAAAAAAAGATTAAAAGAGGCCCGGAAACACATCTCTCTGGTATTTTAGATGAAACAGATTACATATCCGATACAAAATCAAATTTCCTTTGTTAAGATAAGAAAATAACAATTTTAGCAATGATTCACTGAAGCATTACTAATGCTACTAAATTAATAATATGTGACATAATCATATCCATGCCAGACATTATTGAATGAACATAATAAATTCGCGATGATTTGGATGCCCGATCATCTGATTGCTTAATGCATAAGAATAATTAAATAGAAAATGTAATAAAATACAGTCAACTCCGGATATAAGCAGATTGAGCGGACCCTGATTTTTATATTTTTATGCCTGATATGTTTATAACCAAAGTCGGATATAAGAAGATTTTCGCCGAAAAATGAAAAATATTTTTATAACTGAAAATGAACTAATGAAAACCACATGTTAGTTTGAAACTTAATGAAAAAATCAGTGATTACAGTTTGAGTTTCATTCGTTTTGAAACAGTTTTCTGAAGAATGTCTTCTTGATAGGATCTCGTATCCTTCTCTCCTGAAAAATATTACTCTAAAATTTTCAGTGACTTGATATTTTCATTGGAGCCAACTAGTCTTTCTTCCACCCCATCGTCGATTTCGTCAATATCCATAGGTTCAACTAGGGAGACGTCTTCGAAACAATCCACCAAATTTGGCTGCTCAACAGTGAAAACATCAGAGTCCATATCAATAAGTTCATCTACTGTTCTCTCAAAGCCAACTGTTGCGCGATATTCAACAAATTTTTGCATGGAAATTTGGTTTTCCAAAACAGGTGGGAACACTTCTTCTATTTCAGAACTTTTGATGCAACAGTGACCAAACAAATTACGAATTGTAGTATTTGTTGCGTTTTTCCAAGACTGATTGATAGCATTAGTTGCATCGAATAGGGAAAACTGAAACTCGTGCGAACTTCTTTGCAACAGTCGCTTACGAACTAGAGTGGTCATGTAGTGGTGCTTGAGATTACGAATAACGGTTGTGTGACTGGTGGTGTATTGGATGGCAAGAAAAACAGGGTTTTAATTGTCAAATTCTCCACAGCTGGATGCGTCGGACAATTATCAACAATGAGTGCAACTTTTCGATTCTCTGCTATGAACATTTTGTCCAGTTCTTTTGGATAGCCGTCAAAAATTACCGACGTCATCCAGGCTTTCTTATTATATTTGTAGGAAATGTCTGCAGGCAAAACATTATTCTTAAAACGCCTGGGCTTCTGGAATTCCCAATAATTAATAAGGGTAGTCTATTTCCAGACATAGATACACCCACGAGAACTGTTATGCCTTCTTTGGACTGCTTTCCGTCATGGCACTTTTCACCCTTGAATTGCAACGTTCGCTCAGATAAAGCATTCGCAAATACAAGCCGGTTTCATCGATATTATAAATATCCATGCACTCAAAATTCTCAAGATTTTTTTTTAGTTGGTTCTCTTTACATTGCTCAACGGTTTGTGCATTCACACTGCCACATTCTCCAGATACCTTAAAGTAGCCAATGTTATGCCGTTTCTTCCATCTCGACACCCAACTATTGCTCTCTTCATCTTGGCGTCTCAATTCCCTCAAAATTTCAGTTACTGTAATTCTCAACATCGTGCCATCAACCACTGAATTTACTCCTTTCGTCCATTAAAACCATTTCAATAAAACATCGTCAATTTCTTCAAATTTAGATGCATGCTTCTTTCGCTGATCAAGATTAACATTGGCGGAATAATATGACTCTTTAATCGTTTGCTTATTCTTTAGAAGTTTGCTTGGGGTACTTGGGGAATATAAAATTTAGCCATAATAATTTTCTGCTTTGTTCCAGGATTCTTTTAAAGATAATCAATGATTTTAAAGCGTTCCGATAAAGATAACAATGCATGCTTACGCTGTTCCTTTATGGTGGCCAGAAACGATATGAGGCGGTGGTGAGAATAATTCAAAATGCGGACAATTTTGACCAATCAGAGCAAAGTATTCTTAACGTAACTAGATGTACTCAGTGTGACGTAATTGCATTATCACTATATCTGAAATAGTCTTAAATGCGATATTCTTACATCCGATTTGTAAAACATGAAAGTATTGCAATGTAGGAAGGGGATTCAAAAAACATGGTTATATGAAATTATTCTTATAACCGATATGCTTATGAGGGGAGTTGACTGTAATATAATAAAAGGACCTATTTAAAAACTTTGCAATCCTCCAAAATGCTAATCAATCTAAATTCAATATTTATATAAAAATCAATATGGGCAAAATGACTTCCTTGCATTATGTTCTATATATCAGGATTGTGATAATTTTGATTTAAAATTCCATAATTTTCTATGTACAATATGAATATGTGTATTTAAAATTTACCACAGAAATGATGATTGTTACAATACAGCAAACAAAGTAAATCAACCACAGCAGAAATAATGCTATCTGACTTGCTTGTGTTTGAACTAGGAGTGAAAATCTAGTAATTTTATATCCATTCGTTAACAATATAAGACCAAATGACAATATTACGTCGCTGAGAAAGTATATGGTTATTCCGACATCATATATCGGTGGAAAAGAGTATCCCTTAAAAGCAAAAACGATATAGTACGTCACTATACAAGTGGTTGCAAACATTTTGAACCAAAGACATGCTATGATCATGATGGAGAAGAAATGCCACTCTACAGCTAAAATAAGTTAAATTAGGTTTTTATGATAGAGAACTCACTTGCATAGTGACATTAAACGCCAACTCATAAACAAAAGTCGTTTACAATGTCTGTTACGTTTAATCTTTATTCAGAATGTCAGAATATGTTGTTAAGTAGAATTGTTGATTCAAAGCTGCTGTGTTACCACTCAACATATACTTTATATGAATAGCAAATGAATCGGAACTCTGCAGTAAAGAAAGCATCTTTGTTATCACGTCACATCGCATAATGTGGCAATTCAAAGGAATTTTTTTAGTTATCGGCACAGAATATATTGCTCGCTACAAAATTTTCACAAAATGAATCTTAGAAGAAACTCCAATTTTGAATCAAATATTATTTTTGGTGCATTATACTTCAAAAAAATTGTTAATATTAGTTCCTAACCGATATTTACCAAAATCGATTTGTCTATTGAAGTGTATTTAATGGAATCTATCAGAACGCAAATGATTATATCATCATTGATAATTTACACCGCCGTCTAAAATTTTATGACTTCAACACCACAGATGAAAGGTGGGATTGTGTGCAATGACGGATTAATAAGTTGGTCGAGGGCAAAGGCCTCGTACATAGCAAGTAGCCTTTTTTACTGCAAGCTTTAAATGAAAATGAGTAGTTGGAGTATGGATTCAAAAGTATTACAGCACTTTTTAGGCTATTTTACTATTTTGCTTAAAAGTCTTACCAAACAAATTATTTCTTTTTTTAAAACTACGTATTCAATTTGCATCAAAAGAATTCAGTTGAAGTATAAAATCTCCTAATAAACTAATTACAATTAAAAAGGTTCTAGGAGATTGGTTGATGTGTTGGCAACAGTCCATCAACAAATTCAAGATTGCTTAATTGTTAGTAGAAAGGTGAAAATAATACCTAGTAGAGAAAATGAAAGACGCATTGTTAAGAATGGTTGTTATATAATTGAATATTTATCCCAAAATACTCATCTTCAAATTAGGAAGAACTTTTTTCAAAAATTGATGAACAACGCCTCGCAGCAGTTAAGCATATTCTCAAAAGATATGGCTTGCAGGGATGTATTGCTGTCAAAAAACCAAATTCGACGAAAACTCTGCAAGATAAACAATTTTGTAATCAGATGGAGGACATTTCAGTTGAAGCTTGGTGTTAAAATACATAATAATGATATCATCTCAAAGTTCATTTTTTGTGCTATGTTGCACATCTGGTCACTTAAGATTCATTGATGGCTATGCTACAAATTCCTTCTTTCATGGGAAAAACCCAAATCTTCCTTCATCACAAATAGTAATTGTATGCAATCATGCTATTTTAACTTTCTAGCTATTTCAACAATGATTTCTATTTTGCACATCGTAGTACATTCTGTTATGATTATATGTTGTAAATGCGGTCCAAGCTATTTGCTGAAATATATTCATTATTTATAAACAAAAAATAAAAACAAAACAATCATAACAATATCATTTTTGCCCAAACTTTGAAGATATACTATGTGTATATTTTTTATTGTTCTCTACAAATCAATTCATCGTTTATTCCATTTGAAATGGTGTCAGTTACATAGGCAATGGTTGACATAAGGAATGTTCCCTTCTCGTCAGTCTCGTCAGGATATTCGACATTGACTTTGATTAATAAAATAATAAATTGCATAACATTTTTAAAAAACTTTAAAAACAATATTGGTGGCATGCATTTTCAGGGTCGTTATTTCAATATTTTGAACATTACAATAATCACAACCGAGATTCCCCCCAAAAAATATATATATTTACGCCACAATGGAAAGTGTTTATCTCGAAAAATTTTATTTAAATTTGAAGAAATTGACTTAAATTGTGTTTAATATTTATTGATTATGGGTCAAATATCTTACACATTGATTGTACAAAATTTGGTCTTCGTGTCTACTAGTAGTTTTTCCGGNATTGACTTTGATTAATAAAATAATAAATTGCATAACATTTTTAAAAAACTTTAAAAACAATATTGGTGGCATGCATTTTCAGGGTCGTTATTTCAATATTTTGAACATTATATTAATCACAACCGAGATTCCCCCCAAAAAATATATATATTTACGCCACAATGGAAAGTGTTTATCTCGAAAAATTTTATTTAAATTTGAAGAAATTGACTTAAATTGTGTTTAATATTTATTGATTATGGGTCAAATATCTTACACATTGATTGTACAAAATTTGGTCTTCGTGTCTACTAGTAGTTTTTCCGGATTTGCAATATTGCCAATTATATTAGTTACTTTCACAAAATAGCAACTGGAAATCCAATCCACATAACTTTGCGTAATATTTAGACTATTGGCAGCTTCTTAGAAACTGGCTATTGAACACTTAATATACGAAGAATTCTTTTTATGTAAATTCTTACAAGTAGTTTCCAAGGGCTCAAATTTATAGTTCAATATAAATCGTTGACAAACAATTATTATCATAATATATTTGGTATTAAGCGCATTGGGTGCTACAACTCAAACTGTTATGTAAAGGAATGTTTGAAACATTATTTATGAATGTTTAATAAATCCAGATATGTATAAGTATATACATTAAGATTTTTCAAAAATCAGGATTTGGAGTTCTACCCTGCTCAGTTGTGTACATATGAAAATGCTATGCGCAGGTTTTCGTTTCTTCATTTGAAAATGCTGCTGTTTTACATTTATTTTAGTTGAGATGTCCAAAATTGAAAGAATGTTAACGTGCGCATAAATTTGTGTCTGGCCTTTCAATAAATTGAACTAAAATTGTACTATAAATTAATTTTCGATCAAAATTCTATCAAATTCTCATCACAGCCGTCAATTGTAGCTCCGCAATGCGAAACATGCGTAATCTGGGAAAGATCCTTAGTTTTCTAATGTTATATACAAATCGAAATTACCAGATATGTGAATTGAAGTTTGATACACAGCTAAGAGAATAATGAAGACTAAAACACTAGACAGGTACACATAGAAACTCATCTTTTGATTATATCCCAACTGATAGTGAAAGTAATGTGGATCACCGCCATTCACCATATGGAAGTCGACATCCACCTCGCCTGGAGTGATACCTGCATGCGCCGAACAGCCTGGGATGAAAGGGGAAGCGCTTTTCACAAGAAAATAACAATTCAGTAAGTAAGCATACTTTGTGCTAAAAGTTCATAATTAAAATTTATTACGCATATTGTGGATTTGCTTGAGTAAAAACTGTGAAAAATTGCGTAAAAATTTTCAATTGATGAAACAGGACACAACAATTAAATGGTTTCTTAGAACCACTAACTGATGCACTTACATTTTGGTGACATAATGCCCTCATAGAGGAGAATTTACCCTCAATGTCACTTGAAATCAGTGGGACATTCTTAAAAATGCAGCTACGAGAAAATTATATTTCCTCCATTTACAGATTTTTTCTCAAAAGTTGCTGAAATTTTCTTGTATATGGTTAGAAATCAAGTACATCATTCACACTTGTGATTAAGTTGATATCTCTTTTTCTGATTACGATATCATCATTTAGTCAATAACATTAAGAAATCAAGAATACATGCAGATCAATTAACAAAATAATTCGGAGACTTACAAAGGCGAGTCGCTATGGAATTTGTAGCTGAACTGGTAGCCCTGTTTTAAGTGAATAAATTCTGGTTGATTCTTGCATTCATCGCTACACGGTACCATTCGCATGACATCATTTGTGATGTTTTTGTAGCACCATTTTTGATAAAATGGCTTAATCATGTTTATGACCTTAACGCATGCATCTTTTCCTTTTGGAGGTATTTTCGAGTTTGTGATAGCAAAGATTAAGCCACCTAGAGATTAAGTAAGCAAAATAATACAATTCAGTTAACACTAGTGCTATAATGAAAATTAGAGAAACATGCATTTTTCAATTTCTGAAGAAACCTATCAATATAAATAGGTTAGCAGAACTATAATCCATAAGTTATTCATTTTATAAAACTGCTAAGAAATTGAAATTACAGTGAATAATTTTGTTTTGAATTTTGGTTGAACATCGTGTGTGATTTTGTCATGATATCATTATTTTCAACCCTAGGGAACCCAGCATTTGTTTCTATCTAGAAAGCCCACACCGGTTATTTGACATGCTCTTATATTTCCAAGTATATTGCTGTCTTCTGCGTACAATGACTACTACCAATATTAGAGTAAAGTAATTGCATCTTTTCAATACCTACAATACTGCTGAGCGTAATAGTAACGCTTTTGCAGCAACTATCAAATTCCTTGAAATGCGAAGTGAAGTACTTTAAATGAAATATTTTGTAAACGTATTTTGTTCTTTAAACAATTATTTTTCCATTTTAATAAAAATATTAGACTAATAGAGATATATATTTCGCTCAACTTGAGCTTCGTCAAATTACAAAATTTTCCCTCTAAATATGGATTATTGAATTAAAATATATTATTATATAATTAAACGTTGATTGGAGGTAATTTATGCTGACATATGTAATCATCTTTGGGGTTAAGACTTGGTGGCATTGATCTTATGTACATACTTTAATTAGTTTTAAATTTTTGGGGATGGTAGATCTTAAATTTTGATGTCATAATTTATTCCACATTTTTTTATGTTTTCTGACAGTGTTGACAACTAAGCAGAAGAATATCAGAACACGAAACTAAGATTAATTGCATAATAATATCTTTTAATTAAATAATGCATATTTAGAGGGAACTTTTTTAAACTGTCGATGCTCAAGTTGAGGAAAATATATTCCTTTTTGTCTAATGTTTTTATTAAAATTACCAAAGATCCTTAATAACAATAAATTACAATATGTGACAAAAAAATTTTTTTAGGTGAGTACATTTTTTCAGTGTTTATGGTCAATTTGATGTTGCTGCAAACGAATTTGAGGAACTACACAATAGAAAAAATGCTTTAGGAATTGTCATGAAATTGAATTTATTGACTAAATAGGTCACTGAATTTAGGAATCAGAAATTGTCTTATGATAGAGACACTAAAAATCCTTAAATAACTTTTATAATTCTACACAATCATCTAATTGTATTTTGATGAATGTAAACAGACATTTTGTATTCATCCAGAAGCCTAGAGGCCAATGAATAATCTAAATATGATAGTTTTCAAATTCCTGTAATTGAGATATTACCAAGGCTCTTAGCCTTTCAAAAAACTTTTCCTTAGTGATCAAATAACTAATAAATTAATTGTTTTCATTGATCTGAACCTACCGAAATTATATGAGGCTGAATTAAAATTCCAGTGTTATTTTTTGCACATTCCAATATTCACTAGATATACCCAACCTCCTAAATAAGTCTCTTGAGTAGTTGGTGTAATTTTCCATTCGTTCATCACTAAACAAACATAAATTGTGATATTTCAATTCAGGTTAAACATGAGAAAAGAAAATGGCAAAGGCTGTTGATCTTCAAATAGCCAATATTATATTACTTGGCTGTCAAGAAGCAACATCCTGATAAATGCTAAATTCCTAAAAATATGTCCTATGCTTCAGAATATATTTTGCACCACCACTACATTTGTAAAGCTTTGATTTTTCAGAATGAAATATTCAAAAATGTAACAGAAAGAATTCACACTGGTCTTGCATTTATAAGAGGGAATGATATTTCCAGAGAAAGCATGAGTATAATGTTGTCATAAGCACAGTGAATTGTTACCATGTATTACATGTATGTCAAAAATATTCTTTCCTTATTGTGATACTCAATGTAACACATCACAGCAGTGAAACTAAGGTTAATAAATTATTGTTGGAATGTTTCAATTCAATGTCCTAATGCCGCATTTAGTCGTAGACCTTCTCAACACAACAATGCTATGCAGGCTTTCTAAAGCTTTGAATACAGATTACTTAAACTAAAATGGCATTCCAATTTATAATTCTGGTCCTAAAACTGACTGAAATCAGTGAAAAAAATCAGTCAATGTCCATGTTTCCTAAATGTTTAACTTTAAATGTTTTTTTGCATATATATATATATATATATATATATCAAATTCATCAAAATGTGGCATTGGGTTCAACATAAAAGCAATATTTTATGCAACAATTCCTTCATCTCACAAATTATTGGCAAGGAAATTTTCTGTAGTTGATGCAGTATGTGAAAATCAGCTAGACATTCTTTATGATTTGAAGCAGGGAAAGTAGAACGACATCATGCGTCTGTATGTAAGTAATTACTTGATTTGTTTGACTCAAAGAAGAGGTCTAATGTGAAATTTTTTACAACTCTGAAAAGTGAAATGTTGATACTGCAAATGAAATGAAGCTTAAAAATGGCCATTGGTTGAGGTATTGGGTTGATAGAAATGGCTTGGCTTCTTTCGTGGTTATTATCAGGGTGTGAGTCGGGTCACGGGTGATTTATAATTGTTAGGTTAATGAAAAATTTAAAACGTCAATCATTATTTTTGTATTATTTTCTTGATTTTATCTTGTCTTTAGTGAAACTTTTATGCTAAAAGAATTTTCTGCATATTATATTAATAATATTTTTTGCTCAATTGGTTAATTGATCAGTGTTAGACCGGTTTCTAAGGATTTATCAATACTAAACAAAAATAACCATTGAGGGATAATGGTACACATATGGAGCACACTCAAATATATACAAAAGCTTTTTATTGTTCAAAAGGCTAAGAACTTTGAAAATCCTTGGATATGGGCTCATCGATTTCTATATGTGTTCCCTTGTTGCGGTGAAACATTTGTGCTCAGAAACATTTCGGTGCCTGAAGCACGTGAAAAGCTGCGTAAGCAAGAAACATATGTATTTATTTGTTACCATTTCGAGAGGTTAAATAACTACTTCTCTTAAAAAACTTCCCATCAAAAAGCAAGCAACATGCCACCTGTGTCAAAGTAGAAAAACAAAAACAACTTCTCAAAAATTCTGCAAATACTTTTGCGGTAAATTCTCAAAAATACGGCCACCTTCAATCAGAGACTATAAGATATTCTAGTAGTCTGTCTTCAATAAAATAAAAATAATTGGGTGTGTCTAATAAATTTAGATAGTCGTACTATTGTGACTAGGAGGAAGATATTTTTCATACCATTGATTCACATAACCAATCAAAATATAATGCTTTTTCACGTGATATATTTTTCGTTGACCACAAATCTTTCAAATAAAATTTTCATACTCAATTAAAATTTGACTTTTATTGCGCTCAGCGAATATGTTATTGATGAACATTGCTAGTGAAAAGTACCGTGCTTATGTTTATCTAGAATATCTCCGTGGGCAGCAACATACAGTAGTCTACAATCAATTAGTTAGCACATCAATGAACAACATATCGTCTTTGGCCACTGTCTTCCGCAGTTGTCAGCAGTATAGTGAAGGAAACCGAAGCACCTTTATTCATGAGCTTAGAAGCGGTAGCGGCCAACCCCCCGCATTGACTACAACAGAATCTATTGCAAGCATAAAAGAGTCGTTTGGACAATGCATTGCGGAAACTATCTGATAACTTTGCCATGTCTAAAGACACTGTAAGGAACATTTTAGTAAACCATTTGGGACTGGGAAGATTTGTTCTGTATGGGTCACAGCGAAAACAAAGCGTGGCTGCATCCATCAACAGCAAAGTTGCGTGTCACCATACCAAAGCTTACAAACCAGAGAGTAGTGCTGCTCTTTGCTTTCACTGGTGACAAGAAGATCTATATTGAGTTGCGCAAGCAGGGGCGCACCCAGCTTTTTTTCTGAGGAGGGGAACTATTCTTTAGATTATATATATATATATATATAT
>CABFPE010000345.1:260031-272333 GCA_900660155.1 Hofstenia miamia | reverse complement strand
TAGTGGAAGCATAATGTATATTTTAATCATCAAACTGTGCTGTACACATGCAATAGCCAATACTGAATTAATTTACTAGGCAGGACAATAATGATATTCGAATTGGAACTTTATTATGTTTCACCAAGATTTTCATCCATTAATGCTTGTAAGAACGTTCTTAGTGAACCTAAGTAATTGTAAATTATTGGTAATTTTTCTTCTTCTACAGTATTCAATAGATTAATCGATTTCCAATTATTGTAATAATTGCAATATCAATTAATTATTGCTTACCCCTGCAGATAGATTTGAAGCAATGCTTAATATATATCTACTATGTTATCATATCAGCATACATTTCATGAGGAATGGAAGCATCTGTGCTCTGTTGAGGGGGGGAACGTTCCCCCAGTTCCCCCCCTCTGGGGGGGCCCCTGTGCGCAAGCCTGGAGATACCATTACAGCAGACACATATACTGCTTTTATTCATTCAATGGGAAAACACTGGAAAAAATTGCGAGCGTCTCCCACCAAGCTGAAATATTTATGGTTTTAGCATGGCAATGCTAAAGCACATGCTGCTTTAACTACACGTAAATTTCTTCTACACCGTGGTTGCAAACAAATTCTTCAGTCCGGACTTGAATTTTTGTGATCGTTGGATATTCCGTGATTTTAAGAAACACCAGAGGAAAACAGATTTTACTAGTGAAGACCAGATTAAATCTGAAACGCTGCAGTGGTTCAAACAGCTGCAAGAAGAAGTGTCCTCTAGTGATCAAAGGAAGTTATTACAGCATTGTAATGCAGTAATTATTTCCGATGGTGATTATGTTGTTTAAAAATAAAATTTTCAATAGAATTGATCGTTATATTTGCTTTTGAATTTACAACTATCAAAACTTATTAGACATACCAAATGCGGTAATTTTAGTTTATTTACTTTATATATATTAGGTCAGTCAGTTAATTCTTGCGTTTTTCCCCAATGTATGTCATGTGTGTATTTCACAATAATATTTAAACAGCCAATCGTATTTTACTAAAGTTTATATATGCAACATGCGTAAGCTAAATATCTCATTATTATTATCTCTGATATTAGTGCTCACAAAGTTTAACAACAGTTTATTAATTATGCATGCCGAAAATTCTAGCCTTCGATTTTATGCATTATGCGTTGGAAATTGAATGATTCTGCTACCAGAATTCATGAAGATATCAAGTTGGTTTTTGGTGTTGTGGTTGCTTTGACAACAGAGCAAATTTATGTGAGGCAATTCAAAAATGGACGAGCAACGGTTACGGATTTGAGAGTGACAGACAGTCGACCTATTGCAAGCAACCATGATGAATTGTTCTGTTAAACAAAACGGCTTTTGGAGGCAGATCAAAATTTGACAGTGGATGAAATTAGCGATGAATTGGGATCATGTCACGGTACTATTCATCACATTATAAACCATGATTTGAATTTAAAATCTGGATTTCATCGGATGGCGATTCCAAACATTCTCAACCAACACATATTGTAATGCGTAATCAATTTGAGAGCAAATTGCACGTGATTATTGACGTGTCGATTAATCGGTACTTCAATTTTGAAATCGTTGAGAGAAATCGAAACGTAGATAGTGAGAGATATGTAATATTTCTGCAAAATACGAATACAAAATTCAGTCGGTATGGGGGACCACTCACATGTACGAGTTGGATATTCATACATGACAATGCCCGCCCCCATACATCCGCGTTCACCTGTCAATTTTTGAATGAAAAAGGAGTGAACAAAGTTCCACAACCATCTTACTCCCCCGATTTTAATATACTCGACCGATTCGTGAACAAGCATTTATTGGATAAGCAGAAACAATCAAGTTTTCAAAATAAACATTGAATGATTTTGTCATGACAATTGAGACATATTCCTGCGACAGCTTGGGCCAATGAGAAGGCAAACTTACGCGATTTGCAAGAAATTATACTATAGATGGTGATTATCTATAGATATTTGTTGCATAAATACACATTGTTTACGTTGTTCTATTTTATTATTAATAGTAGGGTTTTTAGTAATAGTAGCGTTTTTAGAAATACGCAAGAATTAACTGACTGACCCAATAGTATGGGTCAATTGACCGTTTTAGACCATGATGATATTAAAGCTTAATTCTGAGTTCCAATGATTTCACCCAATGATTAGCACAGAAAAATGAATTCCAGCCGAAACCAACATAAATTGAATAATTGAATCCACAAATAAAAATGACTAACCAGTAATTGACTGGTATGGACTTCCCAGTCTTAACTAGGGGTGCTTGACTCGGAAACAAATTAATCTAAATTTTATAAGTTATCATTTATTGCTTTTTCTATCAAGATTCTATATGAAATTTTCAAATGGATTTTTTAAATATCACCTTGCATCACCTTTAAATTATATACATTTTTGGGGATTTCAAAATATTCTTTGCTTACTTTCATGACAAGCACGTATTAATTCTCTTTTGTCTAAATATTAAGTAAGCAAATACAAATCAATGTGTAAAATACTTTATATCTTATAAAAGTCAGAATGGTTCCATTAATCAAAAAATTCACCATCATTTGGGATACATATCAGAGGTTGTGGTTTGAAATACAAATGGATCACAGCTTATTTGATGTAATCCATAACTTCCTCTAATACAAAATGAAAATTTCATATTTTAGTTGTACCTATTCAATACTAATTATCACAGTAATTTAAATATTTACCATCTTGATATTGTTTTGACTTGTCCTTCAAAGTAATGTTCCCAAATACATAACCTGGCGCATTGGCTGTAGTTGGTTGATACGTGAAAGAGCTTAAATAGTGTACTGACGTGTACATAAAAACATCTGCAATGTTGACAGTGGATTGAACTGTGGTTGCATATGTGGAACAGAATAGATGAATAGTAACGAAATATAAAAAAGTCATTGTTGCTCTCAGTGTTTAACAATTGAGATCCATTGTTGACACAAATCCACATAGCCATTGTTGACAATGATTCAATTCAATTTGCAAACCATTGAGATATACTGCTATTTGGATATATTTCTATATCTGACATAGCATTGAATATTGAAGTATTGTGTTGAATGAGATTATGAAGATTATAATTAGACAAAATATAAAATAAATTCCGACCATCGATCTGCGCACTTGTTCTTAAAAACATGGTACACATGCGATTATAACAAAAAACATACTTGTTCAGCTCAAGACATCAGTGAATGAGTGTTGATCATCTAGATGACGACGGTCCAGACATTTGATATCACATCGGAATCCGACTCCAATTGATTTTTTTCTTTGAATATAAATTTATTTTGAAAGGTATTTAGTTCAATGTGTTTATATTTTTTGAGCAACTTTACCATCATTTCTCAGCTAAAGCCCATGGGATTGATTCTGTAGGGAATTCCATTTGTTGTCCACTCTGATTATATGTATATTCAATACAACACATCACTTTCTGCACAACTTCCACATATCCATATGTTTTTACAATTTTTTCACAGTACAACTTTTATAGCCAGAATCCATTCAATAATTGAATAAAGAGGGTTTTCAGGTCTCAGGATTCAGGGATTCCTTCTTTTTATTGTATTGAAATTGTTCATTTTTTGGATTTAGACTAATTAACAAATGATTGCTCAGCCAAGCTTAATAACATACTAATAAGTTGGTTTGTTTAAATTGACAATGTAGCAAATGAATTCATAATTTGCCTTAACAATCTTTATTTGAAATTACAGTTTACAAGCGAAATAAACAATTAAGTTTTTGTAAATTTGAAATTAATAAATGAATGTCACTTAATTGAAAAATTATCAATAAACCTGAGACTATATTTCTATGCATCATATTTAGATCTAAAACATTGATGAACACAAAGAAAGCCTGGTTAACCGACGACCTCTTATAGGTCCAAAAAACGAGAGTATATTTTTTGATGAAATTGATTTCGCAATGAGAAATAATTGGCATTGCTACGAACTAATAAAATCAAAAATTAGTTTCTAGAGTAAATGTTATAACAGGTCGAAAATAATACGGTCTTCTCAAGATCATTACATTATATTATAGGGTAAAGAAACGTTTATTCTCTAGAATCATATCTAGATAAACCAATACTTCCAGATCGCTTTGTTAGGTAAATTGTTCATAAATTTTTCTATAATTCTGATGAAACATAATCTTCATTGATTGCTTAAATTAGCTGCTTATCTAGTTCCTGATTATTTAGTAGAATGATTCCAAATTATTAATAATTCCAGATATTATAGCTCTTCTTATCAAGTTGTCATATTTTTATTTTGTTAGAGAAATTATATGCTTCTTCTTCCATTTTAAATTGAATTTTTTTCATCTAGGCGGTTTAATTTCCTTAGTATATTTTCTGCTTCTTGTTACTAGGCCGAAGATATCATCCATGTCTCTTGCATAATATATATATTTTATATTTTTTTTGTGAAATTGTGTTGGGCTTAGTGAGCTCCCTAATCCATCTTATTAAACATAGAAATGACCATTGAATTCTAATAACGTGTATTTGGTTGGCAGAAAAAGTAATTCTTGTAAAGTGGTATCATCCAAATCAAATATTTTAATGTTGCGATTATGCAATATTTTAATAGTTTTCTTTACTGGTACATTTATATATGTATATATATATGTATATATATAAAAAAAAATATATATATATATATGGTTGTCCTAAAGAAATAAAACAGTTTAGATGAAAAAATCAAATGACAATAGAAGAGGAATCTAACATCGCATTTCATTTTCTAAATGTCAATATTATTCGACAAAATGGAAATTTTAAATTGCTGAAAAAAATCCTGATCTTTAGAAAGTAGGAAACAGAGAAAATGTAAAATTCATTATATTTCAAGTACATCATTAATTGAAGGATATAACTTTTAGCAGTAAACAATTCTTTAAATAGTTTGTCTTGAATTTTAAAGAGTACTGTGATATTATGAGACATTGTTTCTTGTACAAATACATTCTATAGCAAATCGATGTTGCAACAATTATGGATCCACTAAGAGGGTGATTGTCCATATCGCAATACTTCCCAAAAATGTCATTCATCAATAATTGCATGTTTAAGCGAATTTGGTAAACATTACAACCCTAGAGTTTATCGCTATTGTTGATGCTGCATGTCGTGAAATTATTGCTAGGCATAGTTTGGCTTATTGATTATAAGCAATATCATAAACAACAAAATAACAATATTATTATATATAATTATCTATGGTATTATTAATAAACATTGGTTTGAAAGATCAGATACTAATAAAAAACATCGGAATAATGCTTGAATTTGGAGGTGGAGGAAACGATATTCAATGTTTCAAGAATCGATGCCTATTTCAGATGCCTGATAACTTTCAGATTATTAATTTGCATATCAAAGGAAAGCTGCCAAGAAAAACACTTCAAAGAATGAATGCTGATCTTTACCTTAATATTTTTTCAGGAAATTGTAAACTTATTAGAGGGTATTGGTTGGAATTATTCTTTTAGTTTGCAAGCGTTAAAGAAGTGTAAAAGACGATAAACGATGTAAACGTATTCGAAAAAAAATTGTCGAAATTATTCACTTGTGCTCTACAGAAAGGAGAGAGTCCGTGATACAGGAAAAATCAAACGATTTGTCAGATGAGTTTGATGAAAATGGCTTGACACATGAAAAGATAATAAAGAAAACTATAAAAATCAAATATCAATTACTCTCAGTGAAAGCTAACTTGATAAGCTTCATATAATGTATAGTAATCCTGCTAAAGCGACCTCTAGGGATAACTGGAAACTCGTACTGTATACATATATGCAGTGTGAATCGAATTCTAGAGTTCCGAGTGTTGTAACATAATATTCCATACAATGTTAAATAAATGTGTAATCGTGTCGTTTTTTAGGAGCTTAATTAACCTTAATAAGAACATGCAGATATATTTCGACTTACAAAGTCATCGTCATTTTACAAATTATTCCCTCTAAATTTACTGGATTTTACAATAATAATTATAATTTTTTAAATTTTAAAAAGTGGCAAATTTAATTTATAAATATAGTCTTCTTTTGTGTTTAAACTTGGTTGCAAGGATTTTATAAAAATACTCTCAATAATTTTTAAATTACTTGATCTTGATGTCTGATGTAATATGTTTGTTTCAAAGTTTAGTCCGCATTTTTTAAATGATTAGATATATTGGAATCGCAATAATGAAAAGAGATGACCATGAGAAAAAAATGATGAACATTTTAAAAGGTGATGAATTTGAAAGAATTCAGTTTCACGCAAATGCAAAGAATTCACCTGCAATTT
This sequence comes from Hofstenia miamia, assembly GCA_900660155.1. Classification (NCBI taxonomy): domain Eukaryota; kingdom Metazoa; phylum Xenacoelomorpha; order Acoela; family Hofsteniidae; genus Hofstenia; species Hofstenia miamia. The sequence goes on along the minus strand of CABFPE010000345.1, from coordinate 265,977 downwards.
GCTTTGAAAATAGATTTAATGCAAAATTACTGAAAATGAAGAATGAAAAAAAGATATCTGAAACATTTTATGAGAATACAAAATCATTAGGCTTTTATGCTTCAAAATTATATGGCTTAGCAAAAATTCACAAGCCANGTTTCAAAGTTTAGTCCGCATTTTTTAAATGATTAGATATATTAGAACTGGTCTCATGTTCTTTAATTCTTCTTTATAGTTGCCTACTAGAAAAACCAATATAATCTTCACCACAGGTGAATTTGATAAATTATATTTGACTTATTGGTTTCTTTAGTTGTAGATTCTAATTGCAATTTTGTTCTTAGGTTATGATTGCTATATATAAATCTAACATTTTCTTTAATTATTGATATTTTTTGAGTTCTTTGATCATGTTTGCAGTGTGAAGTCCTCTATATTCGATCTTAAAACAATGTTCATAATTTGTTTGTTTTTTTTTATTTTTTGTTTTTAATTAAAATGTCTAATTATTTCTCAATATTTCGATCTATGAAATTATTTGGATATTCATTCTTCTTTAATTCGATCTTAAGTTTTCCTATTTCTTGGTTAATTGTTCTATATGTGCTGCAATTGTCAAATATTCGATGAATATAACCTTTAATTAATGATATTTTGTAATTTAAAGGCGTATTTGAGTTGTAGTTCAATAACAATCATGTGTCTGTTGGTTAATAATTTTATAAATTTAAAAAATTATAATTATTATTGTAAAATCTAGTAAATTTAGAGGGAATAATTTGTAAAACTGACGATGAATTTGTAAGTCGAAATATATCTCTGCATGTTCTTATTAAGGTTCAATGTGTAATTGTTAGTATACAGAAACCCTCCATTAAAGTTAGACATCCAAGGAAAGCAATACTGTCCGATGATACATATGATGAAGAAAAAACGAAAGACGGAGATGATGATGATAAAAATATAGGAACTGTCATGTGTAAACATGAATATAGAAAACGAGGAAATACTGGAATCTCATTATTAAAAACATGTAGGATGATATGTGGGATCAACTCCTCGCAACTATTCGCAAGGAATACTTTACTGGAATCTTATCGTTAAGAATATGGCATAAATACATAATTCGAAGAGGCTTAGTTACTTGTACTGAACTATATCAAAACTAAATAATCAATGAAATGTCAAACTATCTATAATGAGAAGCCCTATATCACGAAATAAGGTATTTCCGAAGAAAATTTACAGGATATAATTCATTGAAACAATTTAGGAAACCTTTCTAAAACAACTTTTATGCACCTAATTTCATTATTGAGACTAAGGATAAAAACGAAAAATCTCTTATTTTCCACCAAGCACTAAATTAGTACGCAGAACTTGATTTTGTATAGATATGTACATGACTATCACAAATAAGTATATTTTAGATTATATGTATGCCTAAGAAGAACATAGCGGCAGGAGGACCTGTAATATAGAGAATCTGTGTAAGTTAATTCATGGTGCTCAATATGTTATTGATATTTTCGATAAATTACATTAAAGTAAAAAAAAAAATTGCTGGAAATAGTATCCCTATTCTTGTCAATTTAAGAGCATGTAAAGCATTCTACATATTAAAATGCCAACATCGTTGAAGTTGAAAATTTTTAGTTTGGCACTCAATGACTGCATGCAAGCAATCCAAATAAAGTACATTGAAAAAATCATACAGTTTATAATAGTGTAACTCCACTTTCTGAATAAAACATGGAATAAAGAATTATTCAAACTATTCATGTGTCCAAAACTCTGCGATTCAAAATCATATTTCCACAGTGATTACCACAGAATTAAAACATCTTTATAAATATAGAAAATTATTACGTTAGAAATCTTAAATGAAAAACTAATGAAACAAATGAAGGAGTTTGTACATGTCCAAAAAGCTACAAATGCTTAAATTAATCGGACGATTCAATGAGATAGATAGAAAATAGTATATACGTGGAAACAAAAACAAAATATTTAAAATAAATTCTTCGTACAAAGAATACAATTGAAATAAAACTATAAATCGTGTATTTCAAATACAAAACTACATAATACAACGCAAACAAAACATTTAAATGTTTGCTTCTGAGGGGTTTTGAATTACTACCAGAATGTATTCTTTATCTAAACACAATGAATAAAATTATAAATACAACAAAAAATCAAAGCAATAAATACCTAAAAACTAGCAAAGTTCTGTAAATGTCCATGAATACAGTATGTAGATAAATAATACTATTTTGAGTGTCATAATATGTTATGTGGAGAAAATACACGACTAAGTTTATTAAAAGATTGTTTGAAAAATTGAACATACAATTAAGGAAATATTTTATAGCAAGTGTGAAAATAATTATACACATACACATATTTAATACAATTGCGCAACCTTAGAAAAAATAGATTTATAGAATTAAACAATTGGATGAAAAGCATAACTATAAAATATACTAGACTTTACTGTCATCATGGTAAGCAAGTTACAGTAGCTGAAACTGAAAAAATGAATTTTTTGAGACTCTTAAAATTGCACAGGAATTGTTTCTCTCTCAGATATATATACCATTCATTCAGGCTTTGCGAGAATGAGACGAAATTTAAGAAAATGCGCTTTGAGAACTGAGATTTTTTGTAGTTTTTTTGATATTCAGGATCGAGAAAAACAATTTGAGAGTCGATGCTGCTAATTACTATATATTTCCTTGAGATTTCATAATAAATTTGTAATATTATACTTATCCAATATTTCTAATGTACACGTTTTTAAAAACTGATTTGACATTTAGGCCTATACCATACACATATTTAATACAATTGCGCAACCTTAGAAAAAATAGATTTATAGAATTAAACAATTGGATGAAAAGCATAACTATAAAATATACTAGACTTTACTGTCATCATGGTAAGCAAGTTACAGTAGCTGAAACTGAAAAAATGAATTTTTTGAGACTCTTAAAATTGCACAGGAATTGTTTCTCTCTCAGATATATATACCATTCATTCAGGCTTTGCGAGAATGAGACGAAATTTAAGAAAATGCGCTTTGAGAACTGAGATTTTTTGTAGTTTTTTTGATATTCAGGATCGAGAAAAACAATTTGAGAGTCGATGCTGCTAATTACTATATATTTCCTTGAGATTTCATAATAAATTTGTAATATTATACTTATCCAATATTTCTAATGTACACGTTTTTAAAAACTGATTTGACATTTAGGCCTATACATATATGATTAACAGCGTTAGAATCCATATCCATTGGCACAACAAGATGGAATTGGATAGAAAATTTCAAGATCCAATCTGATCAGGATCTGAGACTTCAAGATTCAGATCCAAACTAACCTAATTTTTTTAAAATTAATGAGTTTTAAGGCCGAAACAGATCCGAATTTATATGCATAATTGTGAATACGATTTATTAAGTGTTTAGATGGAGAGTATTATTAGACATAAAATAATATATGTATAAAATGTATATAATGCATGCATTTTGGATCCAAAACATATCTAAATTTTTATTCTCATAGTAATCTGAGTTAGTTGTTACTTTCGTTCCTGTGGTGGAAAACCCATCTGAATGCTGCCGCAAACTATATTTTTATTTTGCCTACTGGTTGTTGTGCTTGTCATATCTGCATAAGCATAGCATCTGTTTCATAAGTGAGTGTAGACATGATAAGGGAAATCTGCTGATCCTGGGATTCTCTCTCTGCCTACGCCACTCGCTCCATCTTTATCTGCAAGAGAAATTATGACAATCAATTGGATAAACAAAAACTTTATTTGTGATATCTTTGTATGCATAAAAGAAATTTAATTAGCAAAAATCCATGTAGGGTTTCAAATTTCTCACAGCTATTAAGTATAAAATACTCTGATTGTTGCCAAGTATTCTCAATATAGGGTCTAAATGTCAAAAACATGCCATCACAGCATATCATACTATTTATTTGTTATTTTTTTCAGAATGAAGGCTGATATTCAAGCTCTTGTTCTGATTCTACAGCAATAAATTAGTCTGAACATTACAAAATCCGTAAAGTGTTTTTAAGCAATGTAAATTTGATAATTTTAAATTGAAATAGTGATTTAAGAAAGATTTCAAAATATTTTCTGTTAATAGTGTAAAGTAATTTTTTATCTTTGATATAATTATTCTGTATCTACATGCAGATAATTGCAATGAATGATTCAATAGTTCATAATGAGATTCATTAGGTTAAGACAGAGTACAAATATAAATGATCCAACGCTAAGCATTCTGAAATTTCCTGCAACCCCAAATGCATTTACTGAAACCTGAAATATTTGAAATTATACCTCAGATCAACAACAATTGATAAAAGGTTTAATGTTTTTGGACTTAACCATGTGCAAATTAAATTTATGATATTGAAAGTATCGGAATATATTAGGGCTTCATTATCGCCATTATTATTTGTTGCATTCAATATAAGGATGTATTATAAATATAATAAATATTATATATATATATATATTATACATAGCGCCATACAGTACACAAGCAAATTTTCCAATTACAAACTGGGACTCCCAGCATTGTACACATCCTGAAATTTATTTCAATAATTCCTGTACTACACTTATAATAGGCAAGCACTAGATTCGGCTGTCAATACTTCGTAACCTTCACAAATACTAACAAAACTAAACGATAAATTCTCAAATGCATTCCTGATATACAATGGGAGTTTGAAAAATAAATCTCAGCAGCTAGGATTCGATTAAGGCAATTATTGAAGTAAATTACTCTAAATAAGTCTAATTTGAGAAAGTTACCTGGTGCAATTAAAATTTCAGCTTTCTTGGATCTAATACGCAAAAATGTGAGTTCATTCTGTGGATCAAGATCTCTAACAATACACTGTGCCTTGTTAACAAAAGTACTAACTGCTCCAGTATATTGAACAGTAGTTGAATTATCCAATGTTGTACGAATTGCAATCCCTAAGTAAATTTACTTCAAACAAAAAATGAGTCACTACGACCTACCTTCACAGTTTACAACTATAACGCCTTGAACGCCACGATGAGATTGTATGCGCTTTAATGTATCTTCGACTTCACTCTAGGATAATTTTGAAAATAGGTACATGATATTATACTCAACGTCTAGTTTTTCTTAGAAAAAATTTTTATAAAATATAACCGAATGAATAATAAGATTGAACTATTATTGCACTTTAAAAATGAATACCATATTTTCTGGAGAGTGTTTGTAGTAAGAATTTTGGTTGTCTAGCAACAAAGTTTTACAGTTGTTTTACCTAAATATTTTATGAATAAAATTTTAAATTAAATTAATGTTGTAATTTTTTATAATAAATTTAAGATTACTAAATATGACATTACTTCTTAAATAATTATTTACAAGTTTTACAGGACAGTTTCTTCTTCCTATTCTTTATTGATTACAACACAAATTTGATAAAATTGATATAATGTATTATTAATATCCTTAGATGTCAAAACAGATTTCAAATTATGAGAAATCCATTATTACTTATGAATATTGCATCCTGTATGTATGTGAATCTTTAAGCGAAATCTTGTTTAACTAATAAATTTAGTTAATTTTGCAGTATTGCAACGGTCGTTATAGTTTCGATATTTCAATGACAATGACGACGTTATTGTACTTTAGGGGACCCAGTTTGAGTGACGTCATAAAATGGGTATAAAACTCTAACCCTAACCCCAATCCCTACCCCAAAACTTAAAAATTTTGCAAAAAATTAATCAACAAGATGAAATGCAATATAATTGCATTGGTTGGGGAGTAGGGTTAGGGTTAAGGTTATAGTTTAATACCCATTTTATGATGTCATTCAAACCGGGTCCCCTAAAGTACAATAACGCCCCAATCACTACTAAAAGGCGCGCAAGAATCTGTCTGGAAAT